>VYZQ01050698.1:0-18327 GCA_013400655.1 Mystacornis crossleyi
TAGTGCCCCTAATAATTGTAAGAAAGTTGCCTTTATGAACTTTGAAAATCTGGAATTGCGGGTGCATTTGAAAGTTTAAGCTTGTGTGATGAAACTCTTAGAATTAGCTTGTGATTGTTTCTTCCGCCTCACCCTCTCTTTTTGATACACATAAACTGCAGTGTAAACCTGTTGGATAGGGATTTTCTCAATTAAATTTTGATATATGCCCTATGCACAACATCCTTGTTTGTGTTTGTAGACACTAACATGGTAGAAATACTAGTAATAGCTCTGAGTGGCTTGCTGTGCAGAGAACACTATGCCAGTTTGACTGGATAAGACAAATAAGGATGGACAAGATGGAGTGGTTGTCGAGGTTCTTTGAATTTGGGGTGGAAGTGTTAAATAGCAGTCTTTCTTTCTTCTCCTCTTCCCCGTCACCCCTGATTACTGTTTTTTTAATTGAAGTATTTGTACAAACTGATACTTCCTGCAGTGCTAACAAAGGCTGGTTCTTTTACAGCTTTTGACCAAGCACTTGAATTCCGTAAAAACAGAACTGTTCCTAGTAACTGGAAAACAGAATTAAAAGAAGACAGCTCCAGCAGTGAAGCTGAAGAAGAGGAAGAGGATGAAAAAGAAAAAGAGGATAACAGCAGCGAGGAAGAGGCAAGTGAAGTTAGTAAAGGGCATAAATACACAGCTGATAAAAATTAGCAAGGCCGTATATATTTAAGTAGGCCTTTTTAACATTAGGGGACATTTAACATGTTAACATAGGCAACACTGTTAACATAGGCATTACTGAGTAACTCTCTCTTTTCCTGGTCTGCTGAAGAATTGCTTCACTACAAGCTGTCTCTCTGGCTACCCTGATGTAAAGAAGCTAAAGAACTTTCAATCAAGACGTTAGTCCATGTACTCCACTTCCACCTATCTTCTCTTTTTTGTTCTGCAAATACGGAGTCCCCACCTCATGCTCGGTTTTCTAATTATCCGTTCTTTCCTCCCAGCCTCCTGTCCAAAATAAAAATGTAGATGAGAAAAAAAGAAAATTAGTAGAAAGAATTTCTTTTCACAGCTGGCTAAGAGGCTGAGAGGCTTTTGAATCTTTTACTTCTCTGTACCTTTTTGTGGTACTCTAAATCTGTATCTACCCATAATCACTTTTTCTCTCAGAGCTTGAGAGCTGTTCCCTTAATTTTTTAAGCAAGTGCCAGTAATGCAGCAGACTTAATTTTCTATTAGTAGGGGTATTGTAAAGAAGAAACTGAACTGGTTTGGGTCTTCAGTGGTTGTTAGGGTCCTTCTCTCAGTACATCCTCCCTGGGTATTGTGGCTCTGGCATAGCAGAAGATAGCGTTTCATCTTTCAGTTATTAATTTCTTTAAAATGTGTTGGGAGACTGCAAAAGTGTGAAGTTATGACTTTGCTGCCTCTCCATGGTGATAATTTCTTTCTGCCTCCTCTTTAAGCACTCGGAAGGTTATCCAGCTCTGAGCAAGAGTTTGCAAGGGCCTGTGCTCTGCTTAGTATTTTGAGAAGCAAGGAATAGTTCCTTGGGCTTAATACAATTTCTGAACTTTCACAGCACGTTCATGTCCAGCTATGAACATGATGCACGTAGATAGGTTTGTATCTATGCAGAATGACACGTAATGTTTGTGTAGTGGTCATTACCGTGCTACTTTTAGGTGAAAAATACAGTGCACCTTTAGTTACAGCATTTGTAAACATTTGACCTTGTACCCTTTGGACACCTTCTCTTGAGCTCCTCTTAGTTGCATGTGATTGTTTTAGCTAGTCTTTCCATGTGCTAGACATAAAGATTTCATCTCAGACAAATATTTTGGAATTTACTGTATCATCTCTTGTGATAATATCTTCTCCACTAAACAGTGATTTCAGTCACTTGTTGAACTAGGAGGTTTCTGAAACAAAGGAAAAATATTTTTTCTTCTTTTTTTTTTTTTTTCCCTTCCCCNTTTTTTTTTCCCCTTCCCCTTTTTCTTCTTTGTCCTTGGTGCTCAGTGGCATGTGTGTCTTCTCTCTACCCATATTTGAGCAGTTTCTGCAGCTTCTTCTCTTTGTTTTTATTATTTTGTGCCTATAGCCTCCTGGTTATCAAGCAGCATCTCTTCTCAAACAGGACCTGTGGGCCTGCTCTTGGAACCTTTTCATCCACCTGCAGGTTTTTCTACTGCTTCCCAGGACATGCAAAGTTCTCACTGCTGGCACTCAGGCCATCCATGTGGTCCTATTATCCGTAAACCAGAACAAAAACCAGAAAAGCCAGGCTCTTAAAAATGTCACCATAGGTTTCAAAAATAGATACTTCTATCCTATATATATATCCACACCCAGTTTCCCAATTTTGTAGATACGTAGATGCTCTTCTATATATTATATCTGTATACATGCTTCCATCCTATATGGATAGGAGACGACATACAAATCCTCTGTATTTATCTTTTAAGAGGAGTAGTTGCCTTTTCTTTTTCCCTAATGGAGGAGATTAGAAAATGGCCTTCCTTTACGAAATCTGACTCTAGGTAAAAGAGTTGTCAAAGACCTTCTCTTCCAGTGCTGTGCTGTAATACTGTGTGAATTTTGTGTTGCAAGAAACATGTTGTTTTTTTCCTGGATTTTATTATCCTATGTAGAAGCCACTTTATTTTACCTTGTAGCACAGACAGGTACATTAGAGACTGCAGAGTGACGAGCTAGCACGCTGGTTGTCTAACTTGAAAATAAGCAAATACGACACTGTGACATGCCTGCGTCATACATTATCTAGGAAACCTTGTTGTCTGACTTGATTAAGAGATTCTGTATGTGTTTGAAGATTATTAACAGATACTACTAGTATAGTATAATATATACTGACTCTGTAGAGATTCTGAGAAAGTGTAAATGCTTTTCAGAGGCATGCAGGGTCTTAAGCTTTCCCTGTTAGCTTTCTTAGAAAGTTCCTTTGTTCTGTATTGGAAAAATTAATAAGGAGTATTCATTCACTTGCCATTCTGGCACCTCTGTGAATTATCACATTGGAGACAAAGGAGTACCCTTCAGGCACTGGACTGTATAGTGGGAAAGGAGTGTTTTATTCAGCCTCTTGATCACCTTTGCCTTGTTTCCCCCTGTATTTAAAAAGAATACATTCTTTCTTCAAAACTTTATTGAGTTTCCTGAAGGTTTTGTTCAGTGACACCCCTTACCCCTCCCCTAAATGTTCTGTGGGACTAATGTCTTATGGCAAGATTTTTCTTGTTGGTGAGGAACATGAGAAACCCAAGTAGCTGTTCATGCTCTCTTTTCCAAGATCCAGCAGATGCTCGTAAAAGTCCTTTCCAAGTGCTATGGGAGATTAAAATTAAAAAAAAAAAAATTACACAGTTTTGGAGTTTTATTCCACTCAAGTAATTTGTTCTCCATGGCCTGTGAAATATGAATGTTCTTAACCAGGCTTTTATCTGTACCATATGCAGGGCTGCAGCATCACCTTCTACCTGTCAGTGAAGAATTGGGCTAGATGTGCCTGATTTCTGATGCCCCTGCCCTGTAAGAAGGATCTCTAGTATATTGGTTGCAGTTCTCTACCCAGCCCATCAAAGCAGCCTGCTTTGAGCTCTGCTGGTACACTGGGTGTCAAATACCCATCATGTAATGCCCCTTGCAGAGACCTTCCTCTTGCATTGCCTTTGCAAGAGTGGAATATTTTCACTGCATTTCGGTTGATAATTGAACCTGAAGGGCGACTGTTTCAGCATATTGTGAATACTGGATCTTAATTTTTCTGCCTGTTTGCATCTGATGTCATTAAAAGTGTATTTAATGGGTAAGAGGAAGTACAGAATAACAAAAAACCCTACTCCCTGATAGTAGTTACAGCCTTTCCTGACCTTATTTTCAGCTGTCCATCCCTTTATTAAATAGATTCAGTAGATGTTGGAGGGTTTGGGGTTTGTTTTTGTTTGTGTGTGTTTGTTTTTTCTCAGTTCTGTTTAGTAATGATATTCTGTTTCTGTTGTTTTCTCAACTTTCTTGGTATAACTTTAAAGACCCTTGCTTCAGGGTAGGTGAAGCTTAATATTTAGTACAAGGAGACTGTTGAAGATTGGAAATGATAAATGTGGAATGAAAATACACTAAAAAAAATAATTTAGTTTAGATTACTGAATAACTAGTTATTTTTGGAAACTTTACAAGCACTATTAAAAATTAATCAACTCATATTTGGCTTATTGTTTTGCAGTAGTTCAGTCATCAGAATTCCTTCAGAATTTGATATATTAATATCTTATTGCTACTAGTTGTGGCAAGCCCCATTTCCAAAGGAAATTATGAGGTGTTATAAAGTAAGCCGTAGTGCTTTGTTATGAAACTCCACTGTTTATTAATCTAAGTAAATCTAATACAAAGGTTTATTAGTGCAATGAACTGAACTTCCAAAATATCCATTGTTATTTCAGTTCTGGGATTGATCCTGCTCAGCACACGTTCAGCTGGTACCCCATGGCAGTTCGCATGCAGTGCCATTGGCTGCGGTTTGCCAGTGCAGTGGATTAGAACTCCTAAGAAAGTGCAAGCACCATTTTCTCTTTGACTTCATCTGTGAAAGTGGCGTAGTCTGTCCAGGAACCAAGGAGTCACTTAACTGCCGTAGAAATAGAGCTGAGATTTCTGATATAATCTCTTGATCATTAATAGAGCTGTCTCCCAGACTTTCTGCATAAATGGACGAAATTGAGAACACATCTTGATTTATGGTATCACTTACGATACTTCAGTGATCAATCAAAAATCCAATTTCAATGTATGTTTATAGTCAATGTTTTATGTATTTTGAAACACTGTAGTTTATAAAACTTGGTTTCATATGGCATAGCACTGAGAACATGTATCTCTCACTAGAGTATCCTGTTGCTGACAACAGTAAGACAAACTTAAACGTTTAAACCTAAATTATCACTGCCTTATGTTTCTTAATGAAGGACTGTAGCTCAAAATGGTGACAATTTTCTTGCATGCATTGCTTTAAACAGGAGGAAATAGAGCCATTTCCTGAAGAACGAGAGAACTTTCTTCAGCAATTGTACAAGTTCATGGAAGACAGAGGTAGGCATTTTAGTTAGCAGCACTTGTAATGGAGTCTGTAAACTAGTAGTGCTTTGCAGTACAGTTTTGGAAACAGGGAAACTACTCATCCCTTCCGACTTCCCTACTATTTAGAAGATGAGTCTGTCGCTTGACTCGTCGTCTAAAATGCAGTCCCGTATTTCTGCTTTCAGAAGTAAATGGATATGTCTGTGTTTTGCATATATCATACTATATTTTCTGTTGTGTACTTAAGGTGTGTATAATCAGACATTTAATATTCTCAATCATATTAATTTATATTCTCAGTTTAATAACTTCAAAATACCGACACACACACCTTTTAGGTCATGGGAAAATGCATTTACTTTGTGCTAATTTTCTTGAGTGAATCCTGATTTCTTTGGTGTATGAACATTACCCGTAGATTAGATGTTTTTAAAAGCCAGTACTGTTTATTATGTTAAGTCTTTACCAGGTTTTTATACACTGCAAGAAAAGTGCAGTGTCTGTAGAGGCAGGAGTGAGGGTATTTGTATTAAAGTTACTATTATAAGTGGTTAAATTAGTATCTTAATTAATGCCATATGAAATGAGTTAAACTGTTTACAAGATATGACAGTGCAATAGCTACTGCTAGTACAGTAGCATAGAAAGTTTCAGCTCTTAAAGCATTGTGGGATTGCTCCTGGTGAGGGTTGGGTTGGGTTTTTTTTGATTGCAGTGAAAGGACTATTGTATTTTTAGATGTAATTGTTTCAGTGGTGAAATAAAATTATATATAGTATAGTTAGCAAGAAAATTTGTGTCATTTCTGCATGTTCAGTAACGTGTGGAAGAATGTATATAGATGCATTAAATGACATAACCCGTTTTCCCTCTAGTTCAGTAAGTAAGACTCTTGGGTTTTAGTTTCATGAAAACAAAGTACCAGGTGCAGGAGGTGAGGTTTACGATAGTGTGTTTAATAATAGTGCATATGATATGAATTTCATGTTATTCTGAGAAAAATACTGCACAACACCCTAACAACTCTCTTTGTTACCCAGGGACTCCTATTAACAAAAGACCTGTATTAGGATATAGAAATTTGAATCTCTTCAAATTATTCAGACTTGTACACAAGCTTGGAGGATTTGATAACGTGAGTATTAGTATGATGAGTACTCCAGAGCCATAAAACCTGATGATGCTGTTTATTATTGTGAAATAATTTATTACTCTGTGAAGTAGTGACAAAGAACACAGGACCTTTAGATGTATAAAGGTTTTCTACTATGGATGCCTAAGACACCTTGTAGCTCTAAAAACCATGCTTTAACATGAACCAAAAACTAGTTAGATGCTAAATAAATTACACATCTACTCAGCATTTTTAATTACTGCTGCATAAAATGAGCCAGCGTGTGTGTTTTTGTAATATTTCAAGAAACATTTCTCTGATAAAGTTGTTACCTCCAAGTGAAATGAGTCACTGCTCAGTAAAACCTCAAAGACAAGCAATTTTGTTTAAGGTCTAATGTGAGACCCTTAATTTCTATTTACTCTGGGCAGTATAAAGAAGAATTTGTTGACTGGGATTAGTGAGACTGGTCTTGGGAGGAGTAATTGAAACATATGAAATTCATGGCCAAGCAGATTCTGTTTGTGCTTTGAGCTGCTTCCCATGAGTGTAGCCTGTCAGCGGAGGAGGTATGTTTGTGCAGTGACACCTTTCTGATATACAGGACAGGATGTGGTACTTAGGTATTGCAGTACATCTGCTTTACCTTCACAGGTGGTTAGAAATGAGCACATCACAGAGCTTTGTCACCAAAGGGCATGTTAAGGACGTGATGAAAGACTGGTAGGCACTACGTCTGGTGCAGTACTACCAGGGCTGAGTATTGTTAATGCTTTGAATTATTTTTTCTTTCCAATTTAATTAAAATTCTAACTCTGATAGTTAAGAATTACTTTAAATATAAAATAAAAATAAAAATGATATACTGATTTTTCTGATAGTTATATTATCTTTCCTCTCTTTTATTGCCACCTGGAGAGGAAAGCCTGCTGTGGGCTTGTTGCATTGCAGAAATGCTAAATTGCTTAAAGTAATTACCTTAGACTACAGTTGGCATTACAGTGAAATACTGTGTGTGTGATAAATAGTAATTTTATAGATCAGAGGAAATTACTTGCATTTATTTTCTGAAGCTATAAAGTTTGTCAATTTAGGTTTGTTTTGTCAGTGAGTTAATTCAAAAACAATGACTTCATTGTCTTTAACAGATTGAAAGTGGAGCGGTGTGGAAGCAAGTTTATCAAGACCTTGGAATCCCTGTATTAAATTCAGCTGCAGGATATAATGTTAAATGTGCATACAGAAAGTAAGTAATAAAGCTATGAAGTTTATGCTAAAACTACAATGGACTGAAGTGATCCTGTGCTAGGGGTAATATACGTAGAATCCATAACACTTTGGTTATAATACAGTTTTTTAGGCTTTAAACCTACTCTCCATCTTTAGCTTCTCTAGGTAGTATTTTCCTTCTTGAGTCAAACTTGCTTATCACAAACAATTTTTTTTTTTAGGTATCTCTATGGTTTTGAAGAGTATTGTACATCAGCTAACATTGAATTTCAAATGGCATTGCCAGAGAAAGTGACAAACAAGCCTTGTAAAGACTGTGAAAAAGAAAAAGAATTGAAGATGCGTGAAGAACCAGAGCAGGATGCAAAAGAGATAAAAGTGGACAAGGATGAGCGCAAGCAGGAGGAAGTAGCAGTAGTACAACAAGAAGAAAAAAAGTTAGCTGAGAATGATAATGAAAGTAAAGAAAACGATAAGCCCTCTGTTCTGGTAATATATTTTAAAGTTTGTCTTATATGTTGCTTATAAAGTCAGTTGGTGTGTTAGTAACCATGAATTAATATAAAGATTGCAATCTCGATGATAGATTTAAAATAAGACAAAAGCTCATTGTAAACCTACTTCAGAACAAGACATATGAGATATATTTACCCTAGGTGCCTGTTTTAGAAGGCCATGATGTCAAAATGTCTGACTTGTTAGAAAGCAGCTCCAACATTCCACTTGTTTGGGGGCCTTCTGGGTGAAATGGAGACTAATTAGCATCCGGCTTTATTCTTTTCTGAGTAATGCATGCTCACAGCTAACTACATTGCTGATACTTTCATTATGCATTTAGCTATGCATGTAAGCCCTCATAAATAGTGCTGTTTGTTCTGTGTTCCGGTGAAACCAGTGAAGCTCTACAAAGACCTGGGCCCTATGATGTACACATGGTCTAATGTAGTTTAGTGGTCCAGAGAGACAAATGTTTATAGCTTTTCAAAATCCAGTGTTGATTCAGTGGCTTTGGCAAAGGAAGTTCAGGGCAGTAAACTGATGTGCTGCACTGTACAGGCCTCGCATTTTGCTGGGGAAGCAGTCTGGCTCCCCAAGTCTGTGCAACACAACTGTAAATGCTTCTGCATATAAGTGGCAGCCAGCCCTGGTCTGTCTGCTGGCATTCTCTGGGAGGAACGCCGGATGGGCCAGTACTGGTATTTCTACATCTCCAGTGAAAACATTCTTTGTGAAACGTTCGCCTTGGGATTGCTTTGCAGTCCAGGTCTAAGAGCTGCATGGTTGTATCATTGTGATAAAACAGGCTGGGACACTGGCTGCAACTTTAAACTCTGTTAGGTTTAGCCTAAGATTTTCAAAAGGAAAAACAGCTGAGGTGCTGTAATTTTAGGACAAGCCCCATGTAGCATTGCTTTGCTCTTACAACTTCAGTGTGTTGTGTCTGCCTTTTCTTAAATCCTTTGTTTTCACCTTGTGAGTTAACTAAAGGTTTTGTTATCCTAGGGAAACAAAAAAACCCTGCCAGAATCTGTGTTTACTCAGCCTGATCAAGAAAAGGACTTAAATGTAATCAAAACTGAAGATGAAACCAAATTGGAAGATAAAGAGGAGGAGAAGATTAAAGAAATGGAAAATCCTACAGTAAATGCAGATGCTGAAGAAAGAGAAAAATCAGGGTAAGTTACGCTGTTTCTAATCAGATAAGACATAAGATACGTGTTTTGTAAATTTTTCTCTTGTAATTTGAACTTCAAATCAAGACATGCTGTTGTTAATTAGATTCGTATCTTCCAGAGACCGATGTGTTTCTAGCTTTGTCGTGGTTAAGTTGTTGAAGTTCATCGATCTATTTTTAAAAGAAAAGGCAGCTTCAGTTTTATGGGTTCCAGGCCTAAATATAAGCTGAGAACAGAATATACAAAGCATAGGTGACTATTTGATTTAATAGAAAAATACTGCAGTTACTGCCAGCAGTATTTTTCTGCTTGATTTTGGTACAGGTATATGGCAAACTTGTGGTTTCCAGCTTTTGCTTTTGGACAGTGGTGTGTTAACATGGGAAAAGATGGAAGGACTTTGCATCGCACAGTTAATAGCCTTGCTGTTGAATAGGCCTGGTACTGGCAGGAGTCTCTTGTGCAGACCTTCAGATACGTATTTTAAAAGTAGGAGATTGAAATAATAGGGATGCTCAGGGCCATCTAATCAAAGAATGTGTGGGAATCATTTGGTTGATGGAATGGGGAGGTTTTCCTGTGTCAGTGCAGGAAAATCTCACAAGTGTTTTTCAGCAGCCACACAAAAAAAATACAACCAGAATATAGTCCTCATTAATCCCCGGTGTGTTAACAGTTTGTATTCTTACAATTAAAACCCTCATACAGTATGATTTCAAGTGTTAAGAACACAAAAATTGCCCTTAGAAGTCAGATAGAAGATCTCTTTTAAAACAGTATTTGTCTTCAATAAAACCCAGTGCAAGACGCTTAAAGGGAGAAGCTGTTACAAGAGGAAAAGCAGGTAGTTACACCTCCTTATACTTTCACTGTACGTCAGGGATGTGTTGGGTTTTGTTGGGGTTTTTTGTAGTTAATACTGTCTGTTGCCTGACCAGTAATTCCCTTGTTCATTGCAGCAGTTTTGTTGTTTAGTAGATCAGCTGCGTTGATCGTCTATCTAAATATCATTAGCTCTTAATGCTTTTTCTGGCCCATTAAAAGTTGGGGCCAGAATGTCATAGTTCAGCAAGTTGATTTCTGATTCATTGGTAGTACTGGTTTTTTTTTAAGTTTTATTAAGGATTTTGATGTTTTAATGGATTCTGGAATGATCCTTTTGTAAAATGTTTTTGTCCTCCTGAATATTTTCCGTGAGATTTCATTGGCAATTTCTGTAACTCAGAAATGCAGAATAAAGAAAAATCAAATTTACCTAAACTCAGTTAAAGAGCCTTTTCTCTATGGATGTGGTTTCATTTGCATCCTATGTAAACTTATCTTTTTTAAAAGACTGATTGCTGGACTTTGTTGCATTTGCTATTTTTAAGGTGAACGAGGTGAGTTACACTGTAACAGGTTTGCAAGATTTTTCAGAATTATTAGTGACTAACAATGCTGCTTTCAAAATACAGAACTAAATAGATGGAAAACTGTGCAATGCTTAGAGAATTGCAGTTTTCAAAGTTCCTGAAACTGTGTATTTGCGTGTTTGTGATGTTACTTTATATTTATTTATGTACCTGAAAAGTATGGTGGCTTAGTGCTTACCATGCTGCTGTAGTAAATGGTACATGAAAAGGTAGAAGCTGCATTTGCTTTTCAGTAATCCTTTATTTTTTTAAGTTTAGGTGTTTTTAATCCTGATTCACGTCGATTTGCATTATTTATGATGTCAAAAAATGTTATGAGTGTTCCTAGTTTTTTATTTATGAAAACAACAAAAATCTATAGAAAATACGTCTTTCCTTTTAAGTTTTCCCAAATCACCTGACAGTAATTGAGTGAATTCTTTTCCCTCTTCTCCTCCTTACTCATCCCAGTGGAGAACTCTTCTAAGTAGTATTTTGCTATTATGAGTCATGGATGAGTGTAGCAAGTTGCTTAGAATAGAAATCAGAACTCTAAAGAGAGGTGTAGGTGGTGATGTGGTCATTGCTGGGAGGTATGCTGTGTTTCAAGGAATAATTTAAATTACAAAAATGGCACACTTACAGCAGTTAATTTTAAGTATTTATAAGCAGTGGTACTGTAGTAGCACTGTTAGCGTGATTACTTTTCCCTTCCTCCCCCTCAGATTGATAGGGAGTACAAAATGCACTTGTATCAGCTTTAAAGAGCTTTTAAAAATGTCACTGTCATCCTGAATGCTAAACAATGTTTTTAGCATTTATACCATAAAGGCTTAAAGGAATTTTTGGGGCATTGTATTAGATGTTGTGTTTCCCTATACCCAACGTCATGGATTAGAAGTGACAGAACTTATACGAAGGTGGAAATGCTGTGGTTGGAGTTCTTTGTTGAGCTGAAATGCAAAATGAAAATAGGCGTTTTTGTAGGTAGAAAACTACTCACATACACCAATACCTGAAACGTAATCAAAATAGATCAGGGTGAAATTCAGACTGAAATTTTGTTATTTGGTGTATTGTCGTGGTTTGACGCTGCTTTAAATGCCAAATACACGAAATCTAATTACGTGTGTAAGTGGAATATGGATTCATTGAGGAAAATGTAAAGAAATTTTGGGGCAAAACAAGGTTCACACTTAAACAGTTGTAATATAACAGAAAAGTTTATTATTAACAGAATAGAAAAAAGGATTGATAAGAAATTAAAGCAAACCTTTAAAACACTTTTTCTTTCCCAATTTTTTTTTTTTTCCTTTACCATAAACCTTTCACAAGTGCAAACAAAATAAGAACATGGTATTTTGGTCAGAGTTGTACTTTTTAAGAGTCTATTTATGCTGTAGGAAAAGAGGTTTCTTCTATTGTGCCATGGAGTTTTCAGAAACCAACAGTCCCGCCCGAAGAAAAATCTGTTGAAGTGGAGAAAGGTATCAGAAAATATGAATTTTCTGCAGTTTTCCCATACTGCAAAAACCACAGGCCATAGGAGAAAATGGGGTTTTAATTTTTTTAAGGATGAGTTATCTCAGTCTGAAAGCACAGCTTCTTTACTTCAAGTCTCTAACAACTTCTCATAACTTCTATATGGCCTGGTGTGGCCCTTTCTAAGTCACAGGCTGCACAAGAATTTCTCATCCCCCCAAGTTTTTCCCAAATGGATTAAAGCCCCTTTCTATGGCTTTACAAGAAGCATCTTTTAAGCTTCGCGCTACAAAAATCGCAGCCGCCCTCTTTTCCCGTTGCTGTAGCTGCCTTCCCACGTGGTCCTGCCCCTTCCCCTCTGTCTCTGACCTTGGAAGCGCCATGTTCAGCTTTGTCCCATGTGACTTTACTTTTCTCCTCTTTCCTCGCTGACTTGAAAGAAAAGGTGTTTTCCTTGGTTGCAGTGCGGTGTTTCCTTCGGCCTCGGCGAGGACTGTGCTGGATGCAAAGGTGTCTCGCCAGCTCCCACCGCTCCCGGCGGTTCCATAACTTCATCTTGGCCCCGCGGCCTCAGCCAGAGGCTGCCTGCGGAGCAGGGACAGCTCGGCCCTGGCAGGGGAGGGCCGGCCCCGCGCTGCTGTGCTGAGGGGTCGAGGAGAAAGGCCTGGCCCGGACCCGAGACCGGGCCTCGGGGCCCCTCACCCTCGACCCCGCCTCGGCCTTTGGCCCAAAAGACAAAGAGGAAATTCCCACCCTGCCTGGGCTTTTTATATGCAAAACCGCAAAAGCGATTGGCTCAGAAACTTGTCAGTCACGCAGGTTCAACCCATTACATGTATTTAACATGTCTTCCTGGAACTTTTTTAAAATTATGGACCATCTCTCCTTCACAGTCCTCACAAAATAGCTAAACAAATTAAATCTAATGGTATATAAGGCAGACTTGTAGAGTCTTCTGTTTGCATTTATGTCTGTAGGACTTTGGATATCTTCATGTAGCTTATTCATCTGTAGACACAAGGAACCCTGAGGACAGGAAAACTTCTGGGTTTCTTCTTGCTGACTTTCTTTTGGGAGGACTGAATGTAACTCCAAGCTTCCAGATCTCAGGAAATACTACTGGAAGTCAGGGTTGTTTATTTTCTACACATTTTGTTTTTCTGTGCAATCCTGTGTTTCAAAACCTTTGAGATTGCTACGACTTGAATTGTATGGTCCCATCTACACAGACTTTAATAATACGATGAAGAGGAAGAAAGACTCAACTGCTTCTTCCTTTCTTCCCCAGAGTGCCAGTTTTCTTGCCTGCTTGTGTATCTGTGAACAATGGGAGTGCAGATTCAAAGGGTACCTTGTCCTTTATTCTATACATGCTTTTCTTGTTTGTTTTTTGCTTTGTTTTTTTCCTGTGGCTAGTGGAAGATACCTGTGCTAGACACAGGTCATACAACTTGTGGTCATTAAAACAAGTTTAAAAAAAAGCCAGTAATGTGTTACTTTCCATGTGTCTGTCCCAGAGGGTCCTTTACAAAACTGACTTTGTAAATCGTTCTTTTCCATAACATTAAAAAAAGTACTTATACTTGGCCACGGAATAAACAAGAAAGTTTAAAATGCTTCTTCTTCGCAGGTTCCTGCAAACTTCATGTTGTGGGAGTAATGATCTTCAAATGCAGCACTGCATAGTTGGTGTGCTGTTTCCTTTGTAGCATCTAATACTAACTATTTTAACTTGTTGGACACTTGAGTCAATGTCCACAAATTGAGAACCAAGGAGGTTTTTTACACAATGAACAATGTAGACAATTGAATATGTTCCAAAGAGCTTGAGGCCAGGAGCCTAGTGGAGTTTTTAGAAGATGTGGTTTTTTTAGTAGAACCTCATAAAATGAAAGGTAAGTCTTAAAAAATTTCATAGTAGGTGCAGTTTGGAAATTGAAGTATAGGCTAATTGCTATGTAACCAATATTACAAAGAATTTTTTTTTTCTTTTTAACTCAGATAATTAATTCAACTCCATGTTTCTTTGTTGGGTTTGGAGATTTGATTGAGAAATTTTTTGGGGGGTTGGTTTTGTGTTTTATTTTGGTTTTAACAGTTTGCTCGAAAGCACCTGGGACAGACCACTGTCAAGAACTTTATACTGAAATGAGGTTAAATGCTTAGAACCTGGGTAATTTTTGTTTCTCAACAAAAATTGGCATCAGACTTGTATATGGGTGGTATTTGTATTTTTGATGTGTCCAGGCAAAATTCTTCTAAGAATCCCAGTTATAGTACATAGACATTGCAAGAGGTTTTGTTCTTGTATTTTCCTTCTTGTGGCTGAAGTGCTGCCTGAACACCAGGAAGGGCAGCCATCTCTGGGTCTTACCTTGTTCTCGCTCATCAGACTTTCGAGTCCTTCTTTGGCCTTATGAAACTTCTTGAATTTATTTGTTTCTTGTTCTTGAAAACTGTCTAATTTTTTTATTTCCTCCAAGGAATGCGTGAACAAATGTCCTTAATGCTTTAGAAACCTAAACGTCTCTGGTTGTCTGATACTGATGGTTTAGGTCTTTATGGTGTGGTTTTCTGGCAGTTGGTACTGTCGTATTTTGACAATATCACAAGGCAGAAATGCTAAACATTTACTTTTTGGTTTAATTCTGTTGAAGACTATCAGCCATTCATCCATGTGCAAGGGAAAAATCTTAATCTTAGAGCTGTTACATGCATCTTTCATGCAGTAATAGCATTTCCCCTCCTGTAAGCAGTAGGAGGGAACTAGGATTAATAAAAGCAGTAATTGAGAACTAAGTGAAGATGGGCATTGTTTCATGTGAATGACTTTACTAAGATTTACTGCCCTTGTTGGGTAAGAGGACTACCTGCTGTGCCTGTGCTGCTGCTGGAACTTTCTGTACAAGAGTTAAATTTTCTGGTAACGCTTATTAGGGATTTTCTGAATGCAGTTTACCATGCGATTATATAATAATCAGAAACTCCATTTCACATATGGGAGAAAGACATTGTTAGAGGCAATGTTTTCGTCAGTTCCTTGTCTGTTAAAACGACACATCAGAGCTTTGTGGTGGTGAATCTAAAATGGTAGTGAGAAGGTTAGAATCTTTGGAGTGTAGAACATATGATATAAAAGGCATATCTCTTAGCTTCTGAAGAGTTGAGAACTATATACTGAGATAGCTTTCTCCAGTTTGATTCAGGTTTATGTGGAATTGATTAGCTTGGGAAAAGGGAGAACGATGTGTCATGTTCAATGCGTGTGTAGTGTAAACATACGCTCAGAATCTTAGATGGTTGGTGTGTGTATGCAAAAAAATGCTTCTAAGAACCATACTTAGTGGTTTTATTAATAGGAATATATTTCTATGTTCTTATTTGTGATGCGTGTTCTATTTATGTATTTCAGCTGTTTTTGTATTAGGAAGGAAGTTTCTGCATAGTCATGTTTTCATAAACAGTCTGATTTTTTTTTCCTGGTATAGAATACAGACTGATACATACATACATACATGTAATGATGGCTTTTGATACAGCAATAAGCTGCAAGTGACACAATAATGAAGTGTAGAGTGACAGTGCAAATGTACTCGCTCTGTGTATTGAATGGAAGTGAGACATCTTTGATTTGGAAAAAGTGGTTCTGCCATCATATTTTACATAGCAAACGGTCACTGTGCAGGCTTTTAACCACGGTAGCTGTCACTGAGACTTACGTGAGAGTCGGGGAGTCCTTACACATTCATTCAATACTGGATGCTTCCAAGCTGGATGTGAAACAGTGCTGTAAGGAAGGGCTGTACTCTTCAGTCAGACTTTGGAACCACCCATTATCCTTTTGAGGAATGTTTCAAAACACGGGCCTGAAGGATGAGAAGCGGTAACGTGAGGTCCTCTCACCTGTCTGTGGCAGCGGAGGAACACGCTGGTTACAGACTCTGTGCTTGCGTGATTGAGGTGTGCTGCACTTCACTCAGGTGTGATTCAGATCAAGGTAGTGCCTTCCCCTTCCCGTGGGACAAGGGATCCTAACTGCATTTATTCCTGTTTTCTGTGTGCAGACAGAAGTCCCTGGGGCTTTTATTATCAGATTTTCTTTGTAGCTTCAGAAGTGTTGTGGTTTAACCCAGCTGGCAACTGTGTACCATGCAACCATGCATGGTTGCATGAGCCATGCAACCATGCAACTGGCTCACTTCCCACCCTGGTGCATCCGAAACAGAGTACTGTGTTACCAAGGAGAAATAAACTCTATCCCAGCCAAAACCAGGACAAGAGGGAAGACAAATACTGGTGATTTTGGGGGAGGTTTGGTATTTTGTGTAATTAAAGATGAGATTCCATTGTCATGACATAAGTAAAGGTCTTAATGGCCTCTCTGCCTTAAAACTTAAAGTCACTTTAATACATCTGTGATTCAGAATATGAAGAGAGACTGAACATCTTTCAGCTCTGTATTATGAGAAGTAGAGGTTAAATTATGCTCTAGGATGAGGAAAAAGGAAAAAAATAAGCAGGAAACAAAAATAGAAGCTAATGCCTAAACTTGAAGTGTCAATTATACTAAAGTTTATTTCTGCTAGTGGTTCAATTAGCTGTAATGACTTAATTGAGCCAATAATTGAAATAATCTTTTTCCTCAAATTTTAGAATAACCCCTGAAAAAAATAATCTTGCATATGCCATCTCACCTGCTGTGTGTACCAGTTTGGTGTGTCAGGGGAAGTGTATTGGAGTAGGGTTAGGCTTGCTGCAAAACAGGGATCCTAGGAGGCAGATAAAATGTTCCAAATCCCACTTTGTCTCAGATTTCACCTGGGCTTTGTTAGAGCTTGTGTTTAGTGGCAGAGAATGTGGGTTGAAGGAGGTTTGCATGATGCTGCATTTTCTTGAGTGGTGTAAGAGCAGTGGTGTTCATCTGTTAACTACATCTGGTTGTTAATACACTTAATTATGGGCTTGTTGGTGTTAAATCTTATGTTGACTGAGAATGACCTGTGTGTGTGGTTTTAGCCTTTTGAAGATTTTGCATTGTCCTTTGGAACTAATGATAAGCAGTATTTGTATGACCTAAACATTTTAATGGTTTTACTTTATTAACAAATAGTTTTGCATTTTAAGTCATTCATTTCTTGCTTCTGAAGGTTTATATATTTGTAAGATTGGGTGGGGGTATTCTTTTTAGTCTACGGTTGTAATTTGAAATGCTTTTGAGTCCTGATAAGCTTTCTGGTAATACTTTGGATTCTGAAGCAGAGTTACACTTGTGTTGTTGAGTCTCCTGTGCACTGTGTAGCACATCTGCTGCCGCCTTGTTTCATCAGCTGCTGCTTGGGTTGTTCGGATTGTTGCAGCTTTGTGGTAAATACTGCTTGGCACCGGTTTTAACTTGACAATTGCTGTCTGCTACCAAGAAGTTTGTTTCTTTGTTTTTTTACCTTTTCCCCATGCCCCCCCCATGGTATTTTGACTAAACAGCACTGAAGAAAATCCAATGATCTCAGGCATACATACATGGACAAATGAAGTTATGACTATGCATACTGGATGCCTACAATCACAATTACCTCTTAGAAACCTCTGTTTTGTGGCAGTCATGGCTTCTCCATTGTCTGCACTGCCAGGTTTGAACTGTTTATGGCATTATAAGACAGTATCTTCCTTGCCACATTTGGTGTATGTTCTTGGGTTTTGTGTTGGGGGGGGGTTGTGTTTTTGGTTGTTTGTTTGGTTGATTTTGTTGGGTTGGGTTTTTTTTGGTTTTTTTTTTTTTTTTTAAGGTTAGGTTGGTTTTCTGTTCCAGGAGCTATATGAGTGTGTTGGTTTTTTTCTACTCCAAAATGATGAACGTTCTTTGCTTCTGTTTGGTTTCCTAAAATCTCAAGCTTATGATTGCTAACCAAGCCACTCCTTAGAAGACTTTTTAATTGCAGCCATCTCTGCTTCCATTTTGCTTTTGCTTGCTGACATGCCCTCCACCTATGTGCAGCCTTCTCTTCACATCTCCTTGACCATCCAAGTCAGTTTCACAATAATGGTTTCACACATCTCTTCCAGAGGGTACCAATTTCTGGTATTTTCATGGAGTCTTTGTAGGATATCTGTTGGGACACCAAGAAAGCCATAGGGTGATTAAGATGAGAGACTCCAAATTTGTTCAGCTTTTGAAGAGCCACTGGCACCATAATTGCCAGTGTCTGGAAAATACTGAATCTCTGGTGTAGGCATACTTTACTTTGCAGACAGCATTCAAAGATTGTGCCCCTAGATCTTGGAGGGGAAAAAAAAAAAAAAGGCAAGATTTGGCTCATTGCGGTTTTGACGGTGATTTAGAAAGGGAAAC
>VYZQ01050698.1:30561-43380 GCA_013400655.1 Mystacornis crossleyi
ATTTATTTTTAATTAGCTTCTGAAAGTTCTGATGATAGTGAGCAAGAAGATGACCAAAGTGCCCCAAATGTACATGCTGATGGCAAAGAGGAGTCTCAGCCCGAAACTGTAAGCCAAGATAAAAACGAACTCCGTCTAAAAGAACAGAGTGGTTCATCCCTCCCAGAAGAAACTAAAGCTCTTACAGATGCAGTAGTGCCCAAGTCTGTATCCAAGTCTCCTGAAAGATTGCGGAAAGAGATGGAAGAGTTATCTGAAGATAGTGACTCCGATGGAGAAGATGAAGCCACAAAGAAGAGAAAGGACGGAAAAAAGGAGATCGTGGATAAAACAGCAAAACCACAAGTGAAACGTGGTAAACGAAGACACTGTGTTGCAGAGGAGTCCTTAAAGACGGTGTCACCTAACAGAAAAGATGAGAAGTCCAAAAACAAAGACTCCCTTAGTTTAGACAACAGCAGTAACAGCTCCTCAGATGAGGATGAGGAAGACAAATCTAAACTGAAAATCACTCCAACGAAAAAGTACAACGGACTAGAGGAGAAAAGGAAATCTTTACGGACAAGTACTTTCTACTCCGGATTTTCTGAAGTGGGAGAGAAAAGAATAAAGCTTCTAAATAACTCTGATGAAAGACTTCAGAACACCAGAGCAAAGGATCGCAAAGATGTGTGGTCAAGTATCCAAGGACAGTGGCCGAAGAAAACGCTGAAAGAGCTGTTCTCAGACTCTGATACTGAGGCTGCTGCCTCTCCTCCGCATGCTGCTCCTGAGGATGCTGCAGCAGAGGAGCAGCTTCAGACTCTTGCAGAAGAAGGTATTTCTTTGCCTAACTGTGAACTTGAAAAATCTTTGCCAGCAAGTGTGGATGTTAAACCTGTTGAGGAGAAACCGACTGAAGCGGGTGAGAAGAAAGTTGAATTTCCGAGCAGCGGCAGCAATTCAGTGCTAAATACGCCTCCTACAACTCCTGAGTCACCTTCTTCTGTAACTGTGACAGAGTCCAGCAGACATCAGTCCAGTGTCACTGTCTCTGAGACACTGCCACCAAATCAAGAAGAGATACGAAGCATCAAAAGTGAAACAGACAGCACAATAGAGGTGGACAGTGTGGCAGGGGAGCTGCAAGACCTCCAGTCTGAGGGAAATATTTCTCCAACGGGTTTTGATGCCAGTGTCAGCTCCAGTAGTAGTAATCAACCAGAGCCAGAGCATGCTGAAAAAGGTAAAGGAGAGGGTAAACAGAGCGGTCTCCAACCTAATGAGCTCTTATTTCTAACATTGCTGATGTGTTTTCATTCTGTTATGGTTACGGTGCAGGGAAGTTAGTTGTTGCAGGAAGCAGTAGCCTGCTGTCCATTTCAGGTGTGTGGAAATGGCATAATCATCTTGTGAATAAAATATAATCTGCCAGCAAGTTTATTGGCCTTTCATTAGAAGTTGGGGTGGTTTCAATGAGGGATAAGGGATAAAAGGATGAAGTTTATACTGAATATGGCAAAAAAAGCCCAAAGCAAACTGTAATAGCTTGTGTAAGGAATATTTATTATAGCAAGATGGAAGCCTTTTAAGCACCGTCCTTAGAAGCTGAAGATGCTTTTCTTGCATAAAATTTGATTCTCTAAGTTGTTTGTTTGGGGGGAGAAAGCCCTCCTGCTGCTAGGGTGCTTAGGGAGTAATTTCCAATTTGTATTTTTCTAGAACATTAACTTCATAAGATTCAAGTCAAGCTGATAAATGCATTGACCTTTTTAGCTATGTTTCACTTTCACATGGGATTTTTCAGATTGAACTTCCTTTCCTGAAACCACTAGAGAACAGGGGATAATAAACACTTGTGCACATGATGTCGCTGTACTGCTGCCTGCTTTTTAACTGCTGGCTAGGCTAGATCCAAAAGCTTTTTTTCTGAAAGTGACTGGCTGTTTTGCAGTTCATCAGAAGTACAGCTACTTTCACTGTGTTGTAGTGGCTAAAAATTATGAACACAAAGGAAGAAAATATGTTTTGGCTTTAATCCTGAGAAAGAAGTGGGGGTTTTTAATCCCAGTAGATTTTGGCTAACAATTAGCTAATTTTTTTCAAAATGCCCTTAAAGGTGTTACTTTCAGCATTCTGTTGCAAATGTTCTTCTGAAAGTATGCAACAAAGTGTGTTTCCTTAAAGGAGAGAGTTTGGAAGAGGTGAATGTGTACCCCTGGATAAACACACCTGGTATTGCTTTGCTAATTAGAGCTGTGTAGGCTTAATTTGTAAGGGGGTTTTTATATGGAAGTAGTTTATTGCCAGTTGAAAGAAGTTTTACACTATTGCAGTGGAGTACTTTTACATGCATTAGACTTTAACTTCGTCTCTGATTTTGTCAGCATGTTACCCGTTTCAGAAAATTGGGTTCCTTAATTTAAGTTGTTTTATTCCAGGGATCATTTTTAATCTGTAAGTCACATGATTATGAAACAACGTTTGAAGACCTCCTAAAACACTCTCTTTTAGCAGGTGTACTAGAATTCTTCCATCTTCCTTTTCTACTTTTCCCCCCTTGTAGCCCCAAATACCAGTAGAATTTTTCCCTTGTTTTTTGTTTGCCTTTCTTTTCTTGTTTTTTTTTTTAACATTATGTAAGATTTTCTTTAAATACCTTCAATTAATATAATTACTGATCACAGGTTATGGCTTTGGTTTTTTTCTCACAGCTTCCAAGTACAGCAAACTTTTAAAAACATTTTTTAGTCTCAGTAGGTCTTGATAACTTTTTAAATAAATGTATTCCTATTTAATTAGCAGTATTAAAAAGATAGTAAATGCATGTGGTCCAAGAGAAATTCTGGTGATGTATATGGGAAAGTAATTCGTAATCATCATACCATGTGCACTCTGTGCAAAGAAACTTTGCCTTCTTTCCATTGTCTTTCACCTCCTCTTGTCAATAGAAGTAGAAAACTGAGTTGCATTAAGGATAGGCAGGAACAGTTGCATTGTTATCTACAAACTTAAGCTTTGAAGTGTTTTGTGGGTTTTTTTGAGACTGAGAAAACCACACAGGAGTGCAAGCATTTATTTAATTTCAGTTTCTTTTTTTTTTTCTTTTCCTAATTATAGTCTGTACAGGCCAAAAAAGACTTAAAGATGCTCAGGGGGGAGGCAGCGCTTCAAAAAAGCAGAAAAGAAGCCACAAAACATCTGTGAACAGCAAAAAGAAGAGTAAAACTAGTAAGTACAGCAGCTTAGTGTGAAATAAAAGGTGTGAAAGTACCGTGTCATTTGTTTGACTGATTGTAGGGGATGAAGTCTGTTAATAAAAAATGTATTAGGACAAAATGTTCTCATCAGGGAATTCTTAACACTGTTTAAATGAAGAAACTGCTCTACCTAAATGCCAGAGTGTTTTTAAATGTCTTGTATTATTTTTGGGCCAATTTCTAAGAGGTCCTTAATATTGTGTAATTCCGGAAGGCCAAGAAAAGTGAGTATTTCACACACGGCAGAATTGGGACAGGTATCTCTGTATCCTGATAGCTGCCTGTTTTAAAGGGGAGACTGGGACCTGAAACAAAGTATACTCTGTATTTTCTGCAAGATGAGTTTTTAGAAGTTAATATCTCTACCCTGTAGCAAATATGAGAATAATTCCAAAAGAATATAGATTCTTGTTTTCTTCCTGTGCTGTCTGCTACATCTGCAATAAATAATGCAGCTTTTGCAGTTGTTCGTAGTTGTAGAAGCTAATTGGAATAGAAACCACATACCGGGTAAGAGAAGCTTAATAAAAGCAGAGGTGTGTTAGGGGTCCTATGCACATGTGTTTGGGAGACAAGAAGATCAATTACTGCTTCATTTCACTGTTAATAAAAAAATACTGGGAAACAGCTAGAGACTGAAGCCTGGAGGATAACTGTAAAAAATGGAGTTAAAGCAAGGATAAAAAGCATATGCCATGGCTTTTTTCCCTCTCTCTCCCCCAGCTTCTCTCCCCATTTTCTATTAACAGCTTTTACTAAGTCTGTGCTCGCTGGTCTGGTATTTGTTTTCACCCCACCTGTCCTTCATGTTCACTGATGTCCTTTTATGTTTTCTCATCCTTTTTAATTCCATTTCACTGGTCTCCTCCTTTCATAATCTTTATTCCTACCCTCATGTCAAAAATTAAAGTAACAAAACAAACTGAATTTGAAGAACAAATACACCATTTTTAGCTTTGCCATTATTCCCCTGGATTTGGTGAATTTACCTCTTTTTCTCAACCTATGTTTTCATCAGGATGTGAAACTTCAAAGCTACTACTGCACAGTCCTTAGTGTGTGCTCTTTTTGTTAGGCTTCAGGCACTACTGGATGTGATAAGGAAAATAAATAGCTAAAATGTAAATCAGCTGTAAGCAAAACAAACAAACAAACTTTTGGCAAAATTCAGGTGTATCTGTTAAACTGCTTTTGTGGCAGCTTCAGCTCTTGCCTTTGCATTAAACCAGCCAACACCAACAAGCAGCTGGCCAAGCTCTTTCACACGACATGTCTTGGGTATTCAGTTTCTCCTGTGTAGGTCACCAGATCATAAAGGCCAAAAGGTTCAGGGTTCATTTTGTCAACACCTGGGGCAGGTGCAACTGAGGCATAAATATTAAGAATTTGTATTTTTCTTAATAAATATAAATTCAACGTGCTTTTAAAAACAACTCTAACAATGGAGATTCTGCAGATTTCCTAGGCATTTTATTCCACTGCTTTGCTAGACTTGTGTTGCATTACAGTCTCTTGTGCCTGCTTTCACCCCAGTTTTATTTTAATAATGCTAAAAAAACTTCATACTTTCAATCAGTACTCATAAATCTTGTCTTTTAGATAGATTAATTTGTTACTCTCCTTTGAGTGGTTTGATTGAAAACCTGTGTTCACGTATATAAAGCCTGTGTTCCGTATAAAGCCTGTTGCTTTATAGTTAGAAGTTCTTTCAGCATGAGGTGAAGTTCTTCTGTGTTGGGTCAGCTAAAGACCTTTTTCCAAAATTGAAAGATTTTATCATCATGTCTGAGGAATTTGTAGAGTATATCACATATATCCAGATTATTGATAGCGATTTTAGTAGAGGAAAATGAAAATAAAGGTGCATAAGGCTGAGAAAAGGCTGTGTTTGCTCTGATTTCTGCTATACATGTCCTAAAAATGCAGTCAAAGATTTGTCTGTAACTGTTAGCACTAAAATGGGATAGAGGTTTATATATATTGAATACTGCATTAGAAATTGATGTTAAAAAAAGGTGAACAGGAGATGGAACATAACAATCAGTCTTGTGAACTCTTAGAAGTAGTACAGCCCCATGAGGAGGCAGATGTGGTTCCTTTTGGCTCCAATCGAGCTGAGCTGCTACACCAGCATGGATTCTGTTGTTTTAAAGGAAAGGATTTGTGTCAAGTAAGTTCCCGTTGTATGAAAATCAGCACAGGGGTTGCTTCTCACAGGCTTTAGTCTGGGCTTTGTTTTGTAACAACGTCTTCTTATTTCTTCAGCGAACAGCAGCGACAGTGACGAACTGTCTGCTGGTGAAAGTGTGTCCAAGTCTCAGTCAGCAAAATCGGTTTCTACTGGCATGAAATCTCACCAAACCAAATCACTCACAAGAACACAATCTCCAGGAAAATGTGGTAAAAATGGAGAGAAGGAGTCTGATCTCAAAGAACAGAATAATCGTTTGCCCAAAGTTTACAAATGGAGTTTTCAAATGTGTAAGTATTTTCTTGAAAACACACCTAGTGTCATCTTGTGGCATCGTGTAAAAAGGCTTTTGTAATATTCTGTATTTTGGCTCTCTTGTTTTCCATCCTGAATTTGCTTAAGTTTGTGATAAATACTCATTTAAAGGAAGAAAAAAAAAAAAGGTGTGGGTTTTTTTCTTCTTTTTTTGCAACTGCAGCACAGGGAACTGCCTATATCACACTCTTCCAGGACTGTTTTTAGATATGGCTCCTGAGCTGACTTGCTGTTCTTGTTGTCCTGTCACTCTGGCACGAACATTATCTGCTCTGTGTGCTTCTTCTGTTGATACTTCCTTGCTGTTTTATTCCTCATTCCCTAGTTCTTGTTCACACGCTTAGGTGATTGATTCGTAACTTTTTCCCCTTCTATTTTGCATTAGTGAACCACGGCATGTTTACTATTTCTAATAGTAAGAGCTTCCACTGTGTTTGTTTCAGTCAAGCTACTGGTCTGGCTAGGGGTGAGCAGTGTGGAAAGGATCCTGCATTTGCCTATCTGAAAAGTGGCTTATTAATTCCCACATATTAGTGCAACTTACCAATTGAATCTGACTTTGCTGGGTTGGGTTTTTTTTTTATTTCCTCCCCAACCCTGAATCTCAGCATTACTCCTCTTTTAAAGGTATTTTTTCCCAGTAGTTCTTCACAAGTTACATTCTGGTGCTCTTCAGGAGTATGTAATGTAAAAGGTCTTTATTGTCACTTACTGCCCTGTTGAGATTCATTGAACACTTTCCTGTTGCAACACATTTAAAGGGCTTTTTCTCCTTCCTTTCTTTCTGCCTTGGCTACACTCCACACGCTAAAGTTGCTTTGCCAAAGTTGGTCTATGGAGTGCTGTTTGACACATTTCCTGCTGCTGCAGACTCAGACATTTGTAATGTCTCCAAGCTTTCCTCATTTTCCCACAGCCTAATACAGTTGTGGCTTCTGGTTCTTTGGTGCTGCCCTCATTACAGGTTGATATAGTGCATTTTGCATCCCACAGTGGTTTAAATGATTCGTAAATGCTTTTGAATGGAGTGTTACCAGTGTGGCTTCCCTGTGGCTTCCCTGGACTGAACCGAGAGTTTCTCCTGCCTGTGCCACCCACTGCTGTGTGCCATGCTGTGGAGAGCTCCCAGCTGGAAACAGCCAGAGGGGCAGCTCCTGTGCTGGCCGTGTCCAGCAAGGAGGTCCTGTATGGTTATTCCTTATGGCACATGTGCCAGGGAGTGCACCAGAACCACCCCACATGTGCAGATTCCTGCTGTAACCTGCTTGTTTTGTAACGACCAAGACAAGGCAGGCAAGGCTGACCTTCCTGGTGCTGGGGGCCAAACTGAGCTCCATCAAGGACTGAAAGCAACAGGCTCAAAGCTAATTTTGGCCCTTATATTTTTGTCAGTTGTCTTAATTTTTTTTTCCCTTTTCCTCCTTATGGGGAAGGGAATGCATTTTTTTTCCTCGCCCAGTTCCTTACAAGGTCTCCAAAGAGTGTATGGTGGTATCTTGTAAAGAATAATAAAAAATGAACAAATTTGTGGTGATAAGGAGCAGCTGCGGCTGTTGTCGTGTTTCTTAGCTTTGCTGTCTGCTACCTCAAAGCACGTCACTAAGATTTGAGTACTTCCCACTTCACTGACATTCAGAAGTGTTTGGAAATGCTTCAATACAATAATTAAGAGAGATTGTTTAACTTGCAGCTGACTTGGAAAACCTGACCAGTGCGGAGCGCATAACAGTTCTCCAAGAAAAATTGCAAGAAATCAGGAAACATTACCTGTCCTTGAAATCTGAGGTGGCTTCCATTGACCGAAGAAGAAAGCGCTTAAAGAAAAAAGAGCGGGAAAGTAAGTGCTGGAAACTAAATTCTACTTTGAGAGGGCTTAATTGCATGTTATATTAAGGTCTTGATAAGAATTGGATAATTTGTAGGGAGATGTGTCATTAGGAGCGTGGTTTGTTTGGGTTTGGGAAATGCTGTGTGCAGTTCTTTTATGACTGTTAGAAGGCGGGGACCAGGTACCCAGTGACTGGGGAAGGGGAGGAGCATTACCAAGATGTGCAATCTGTTTCATGCTCTTGAGGCACAACTACTTTGTACAGGAAAAAAATATACAGAAAATCAACTTACTTAAGCAGAGAAGAAAGAGTATTAATAACTTCTAACTTTTCTTCAAGTTACGGATAAATTTACTGTAGTATTGCCTGTGGGCCGAATTAGTACTTTCCCCTTAGGATAAGGAGTTTATTCCACAGCTTTAAGGGAGACCAGTTAGATTTCTCATCTTTCAGAAGCTGCCATGCCTGTTTCTAAGAATGCTAAAAGGATCATTTTCTCTGTGTGAGAAATGCCACATGTAGTAGGATTTTATGGCCACAGCCATGACATGGGTCATGTCATGGGTTATGGGTGGGAATTGCAGTTGCTGCTCAGTAGCCAGAACAGGGCGAGTGTGCAGATTCAGTGCCGGGGCAGGGCCCTGTGCTGATTCCCACGGGAAAGAAAGGGAACAGTTGACTGTACTGGTGGGTCAGGAACGAGCTCTGGCATCCTTTGGCTGGGCCCTTGATCTGGGTGGTCCATGACCCAGGGCTACAAGGGGTAATGGTGCCGCACTGCCTTGCACACGGCTGCGTATTTGTCAGCGTTTCCTACACAAACCAGGCAATGGAGGCGTGTTTCTTTCCCATTGCTAGGCAGTAGTTACTGGAGTCAGTATGAACCAGTGCTTGTTTCTGAACAGAAAAACATTTTTATTGCTTGATGTATGATTCTCTATAACCTGTGTTTTCCTTCTCCTGCGCAGGTGCTGCTACTACATCATCTTCCTCCTCATCACCTTCCTCTAGTTCCATTACGGCTGCAGTTATGTTAACTTTAGCAGAACCATCTATGTCAAATTCATCACAGAATGGAATGTCAGTTGAGTGCAGGTGACAGCAGGACTTGCCAAAGCACTTTGCACTTAATGGCTGCTGAGGGCCACTCTTTTATTTTTCCTTTTTTTTTTTTTTTTATACTGCACAGTGGCACAAAATTCAGACAAGCACTATTTTGTATTTAAAGTTGTTTCTTGACAAGCTAACTTTGCACTTAAGTGCACTTTTATGAAGAAAAAGTACAACAAACTGCTTTTCCTCAAGCAATAATTGTTTCCAACTTGTCTGGGAATTGTAAGTCTAGTGACTCGAAGGCCTTCCACTGTGGCAAATGGAGGCTGTTCACTGCCTGTAGAGACAGGACAATAAGTATATAGTTGTTGGGGCGATCTAAATCAATGTGGTAAGGCTTACTGTATTCCCTGGTATTTTGTTAAAGCTGGAACATTTGATATTTTTCCATTTATTTATGACAAATATTGAAAATATTTTCATTTGTACAAGCTAATTGTTTTTTAACTGCTAAGTCACCTTATAGTGGCTTTAATTGTATACGTCAAGCACATCTATTCAAAACCTGCAGTTAGTAGGATGTCTGACATCAGTCCTGATAACCAAATATGAGGATTCCTTAAAAAAAAAAAAAAAAGACTGACTAATGTTTACAGGTTTGAATTAGGCTTAAATAGGTTACTCTGGGTTTTAAGAACCCATTAATTGGAATGAAACTACTGTACTTTGCCATTTTTCTATAAAACAGTATTTTTTTTTAATTTTGATAAAATACATTATGAAAAAGAAAGAAAATGGCTAACAAACTGTATTAAATCTTAATGTATAAAGATTGTATTCAGCCAGTTTAAAGTGTATATTTATTCATAATGGATTATAACAGGTATATTTTTGTGTTTTCTTGTAAATGTTTCTTTTCCCCTTAAAGCAACAAATATTTCATTTGTAATGCTTATTTTATTACAAGCTTCAAGGAGAGGACTTCGAGAGGGAGTAAGGTGTGAGGTTATAATTTGTGGTTGCTGATACCAACACTGCCACAAAAGGGTAGTTGTTTTTAAAATAACTAGCTAGCCCAGTGGTAGATGTTTAATTTTTTAAATGCCTTGTACAAATTCCAAAACCAACTTCAAAATGTTTTCACTTGTATTGATTTTATGTTGAATGGATCCCAAGCTCTCTCCTGTTAATTCTATACCTTTGTAAGACATTTGTATATTGCGGAAGTGTTCATTCAAGCTATTTAATACCTGGCACTGTTAATACACAGTACTTTATTGTACAGATTGTTTTACTGTTTTAATTGTAGTTCTGTGTACTTCTTTTGCCTGGGGAAATAGGGGCTGGCATGTTTTTCTTTGTTTTCTGGCAATACAACATGTAAGAATTTGAAGCATTTTGTTTGTAGATGCTAGAGTGTCAGAATCTTTTTCATTTGACTTTTCTAAGAAAAGCATTTTCAGTCTTCGTAGTGTGCGCTTAAGGTTATAACTGATTTTATTGAAAATGGTTTCAAGGTATTCAGAATTGTACAGGACTGTAAAAATTTGTTGACAGACATTGAAGGAAAAGCTTATAGAAAAAAGCTATAAAATATATATTAGGTTCTGCAGAAAATGGAGAGTTATGTAATATATTGTACAAATGTAAGCAAAGGCCTCTGAAATAAAATGCCATAGTTTGTGAATCCCTGATTTTGTTTCTAACAGTTTAATTAAGCAACTGTAGTGTGTTCATGAAAATTATGTCAAGCTACAGAATCAGCTTAGCAAATGATCTTTGACGTGCTGTAATGGGCATATAAAGGTAAGCTAGAGCAGGTGCATTTGCCTAATTTTCCTCTTAGCGATTAATTCAAATCCATCCTCTTTTTCAGCAGAAGGCGAAAGCGTGGCCCATCATTAAGGCAGAGCCAGTGGAAACAAACTACTGGCTGTAGTTCAGGTGACCAAAATACTGGTACACCTGCAAAGTGACAGATTACTGATGAGACTGACAGTAACAGACCATGATAAATAAGCTTTGGAAACATTGACTGTGTTAAGAATTACACTGATCTGAGACTGACAGGGGTGATTTTAATATTTTCAGTGAAGCTACTCAGAGGTTTTTTTAATCTGTTTTAAGTTTAGTGGAATCAGTCATAGTAGTTCAGTTCTGCTTTTAAGTCTCAGTAGGCATAAAGGATATGGATGTAACTGGGAACTACCTCTGGGCAAGCAAGATTCAAATTCAGCTCTTCACTCACTGCTACTTCTTGATCAGCTCTCAGTTTTAGTACCAGCATATCGGCTTTGATGTGACAATTACTGACGCTGTGATCGGGGGCTGGGGGGGGGATTTGTTTACCTGTTCAAAACAGGGATCTTTAGTCACCTCCCTGCTCCCAAGTCAGCTTTTTGCATAAATAGGATTTTTGCTTTTCCTTAATACAGAGATTATTTAATTTTCATCGTACTTCTGATGCAGTTCAGTGGCTCCTCAAACATTTGTCTGAATGTGTTACATTGCACCTCTTCTATGAAGTGTGTCTGTAAATGGTGCTCTCCAGATTCATAGAACCACGTCTGCCAGTAAGTAACAAAGGAAGATACCTTTGGCAAGCTTTTAGCCAGGCAGTTGTATCTCATGTTGCAGTGGGTCAAATCTGAGCTGCTTTCCCGGTAGGTACTGTACGCAGCTTTACACCTGGGTGAGTTCCCTGCCTGGCACGCGCACTCTGCTTGCAGCTGAGGAAGTTTGCCACTAGCAGGGCCTGCTGGGCTGTGCCCATACTCCTGAACACCTGCTTGGACCGTAATCCGGATGGTGAAGCAAGGCAAACAACTCCTGCTGTGTTCTCTACACTTTGGCTGGGCGACAGACTCGGGTTTGTCTGCCTCACAACCGATCGTGTTGGGAATAGCTGAGATCGGCATATGCCGAGGGAAAACACGCCTTACTTGAAGGCTCTGCAGTGCTCCCACCTCCCTTTATTTGCAGTCTCCACTGGTATCTATACGTACTTAGGACTGGGTAGTTCCCATCACGCTGTGGAATTTTCCTGTTGGCACAGGGATTAAACTTGCTCTCAGGCAGAGTCCCTGGAGGCTGTATGCCTCTTGCAGAGTTTCAGTGGCCACGGGTCTCTGAAATGGGTTGGATGATGGCTGAGCCTGCTCTGACCCTCCCGTGTCACTACAGAGCTGCTCTTCTGTGTGAGGGCAGATTGGAAAAGCCACTACAAGTCATGCTGCAGCCACCTGCCCCTTTTCAAGGATTTATGTATTCTCTTGGGCTGACCCCCATCCCTGAGGGTCACTACCTTTCCTGGCATGCAGCAGGCAAGGCAGGGGGCATACCGGGGGCATGTGTCAAGACCAAGACTTTTCCTTTATTCAGTAGCTCGGTTACTTGTTTTGCCTTCGTTTGGATGCTGGTGCCAACCCATCTGCTTACAGTGGCAGCTCAAAAAGCGTATGAAACGTATATAACAAGACAGCCAAAGTGCTGTCACGTTTGCTTCAGCTCCCCTTGGATCTGAGGGTCGTGGGAAAGCAGTGAGACAGCCTCATCACACGCTCATCACAGAATCAGTNCAGTACGTGGTGGGGCAGGTGTCGGGCAGCCTCGGGGCGGCCGCGGCGCCCGCTGCGCCCCTCGCTCGCCTCTTCTGCGCCGCCGCCCCGCCGGTGCTGGTGGCCGTGCCGGGGGTGAGTGAGCGAGTTGCCGGGGCAGCGCTCCCGGCCGGCGGGGCGGCCGCGGGCTGGGGGGGTGTGAGCACGGCAGGGCGGCAGCACCGCTTCCCGCAGCGGTGGGCTTCGGGCAGTGGCGCTCCAAGTGAGTTGCAGTACGTGAAGTAACTGCAGGGCGTTCTTCAAGTCTGTTTTTTGTCCTTAAAGTCTGTTTCTCGTACCATTTTTTTAAAAGGGAAATAAGAAAAGGAAGCGTACAGAAGATGGGGAGAAAGTGTTAGAAGAGCAGAGTTCATCCATCATACACGAACCTCCGGTAAAAGCAAAGAAGGCCAAAAAAAANTCTGTCCGTCCTGTCTGAGGTCGGATGTTTCCAGGGTGCCCTCCGCCCACGCGCGGCGCGGTCCCGCGGTGGCCGGGAGCAGGGAGCAGCCCGCAGCCGGGGGCGGCGAGGAGGGGGCGGGGGCGGTCCCGGCAGCAGCGCGCGGCCCCGCGCGTCGGAAGTGACGTGCGCTGAG
>VYZQ01050698.1:43484-63484 GCA_013400655.1 Mystacornis crossleyi
TTTTAAAAGGGAAATAAGAAAAGGAAGCGTACAGAAGATGGGGAGAAAGTGTTAGAAGAGCAGAGTTCATCCATCATACACGAACCTCCGGTAAAAGCAAAGAAGGCCAAAAAAAAAGAACGTTCAGAAGCAGAGAAAAAACTGTCAGAGAGGTGAGTAGGTGACACCATTTTATGGTAAAATTAAGCACCCCAGCATCGACATTAATCGTAATATGAGTTCGATGAAACAATTAAGTTCTCGTCTACTACTCATCTTCAACTTGGTGTTTAAGATTATTTTTAAGATTGTGCAAACTTCTGTAGTTTTCCCTTGAAAGAGAAAGTTCTGTAGCTTCTTGAAACACTAGGTCCATGAAGTGCAAATGCCCTGCTAGAGAGCCATCAGGTCCAGCCGTTGGAGATGAAAACACATGGATCGAGTTCTCTGTGGCACAGCTGTCCTTGGCTTTATCCAGCAGAGGTGGTTTCAGCAGGAGCAAGGTGCCAAGCAGGGTGAGCTGCCTATCCCTCTGGGCCTCTGCAGTGACACAGAACCTCTCTGCGACTCAGTTTGTTCTCTTAAATACTTGAAGCGAGGTGCCTCAGAGCAGACTGGAAGCTGATCACGCTACAACGCAGTTTGGATAATAAAGCGAGCTTGATTGTAGCACAAGGCTAAGACCTCATCCTGTCCCTGGCAGTGGGCCCACGGACCTGTTTGCTGTGTTTACGTCTGCAGCCTTCCAGAGGCTCCTTCAGATCTGCTCGTTTTTCATGCTCTTATGGCAGTTTGGATAGGGAGAGATTTGTTAGTGCACGGCAGTATTCCAGAGGTTTGTTCTGTGTCTCCTGCATACTGAGAAGATTAAGTCTGTTCTTAGCAAAACCTGCAAAGATGATTTATTTTTTCCCTTCAATTTTATAAGCTATCAAATGATTTAATTTTGACGTATTTCTGTATTACTCCTGGTAAATAGTGAATGCAGTGTCCTGGGGATAGCAAATAGTTTTTCATGTTACTGAATGGTCAGATACGTTTGTTTAATGCAGAATAAACAAAATAATATTTGAAATTTTAAGTTGAACATAAGAATTTCAAATGTAAGTTAAAATACCTTGGAGGCTTCAGTTCTTTGACCCCCAAACCCCATGGTGTTTTCCCATCAATTGTAACCTGCCTGTTTGTTTCTGGTCAGAGAGAATGCTTTGGAGCAGGCAAATGAGGAGGAGGATCAAAAATTGTTTCAAAACAAAGTGAAGCAAAAGAAAAAGGCTTCTCAAGCCGTCACCAAAAGTGTTGTTAATTCAGCTACGGGTGCTACTGCAAAACAGCGGAAAAGAAAAGGAGTGGCTGATGAAACAGCCGACAGAAGAACGGTGTTTGTTGGAAACTTGCCTGTCACTTGTACTGTTCAGGTACGTGGGTGGGTTCTGTCCGCTGAAGGAATGAAAGGAGTTACAGCAATCCTCAGTTGGAGGGGCTGTTTCCAGCTGGGAAGTCAATAGTGCTTGTTCTCAGAAACCATTAGAGACAATCTCTGGTTTCCTGGAGTTGGGCTTCCTACAGCAGTAGATGCAGTGACTCTTTCTTGAATAGAATTGGTCGGTTTCTTGCCAATGAAAAATGACTGAATAAATGAGAACTGCATTTACAAAGTTACTCTGCTTCTAATTTTGTATATAAACAGTGCTTCAGGTTGTTACATAAAACATGTTAAATTTATACTTTCTTCCGTAGTGGGAGGCACGACTTCAGTTGTGGCAATCTGTAGAAAAAGAAGCTGCCACAAAAAACACAGCAGTAGTTAGGAATTACTTGCAATTTTTTAGTAGTCTGTTAAGGGACCTCCTATAAGTAAAAGGAAAACAGTGTAAGAACAGTATTTCTTATAAATACTAAAAAATAATTCTCATTACCAGATTGAAAAGTGTAGTGAATATTTGTAATATTGTCTGTTTAGGTACTAGAATCTCTTTTTAAGAAGTATGGACAAATCCAATCCATTCGCTTCCGGAATCTGGTATGTTATTTCCTTTAATGTTATATAACAAAATTATTTGTTGATGTTAAAGGGGAGTAGTATTTGTAAGGCTTGTACCTGTGTTAGTTTGGAAGTGGTTTGGGGTATGTGGGTTTTCCTAGTAGAAGAAGTCTTGGAGATGTTACCCCAGGAGCACCACAAATGCGTTTTTCCTGTAGTAGCAGCTGATCCAGGAGTAGAGCTATAAGTTCTGTGAAAGAGGAATGCCTTTATTGTTGCTGTTTTGGCTGAGGTGTTGCTCACCTATTTTTAAATCATTGTAGCAAAGACACATTGATTGTACGTCAGGGTACTCACTAAAATACTCGACGATAACCCTCTTGGAACTCGAGAAACGTGTCAGACAAAGTCAAGGCGAGCTCCTTAACTCTGAGGGTTTTTTAGACCCTCTCTAGGTCCAGCCGCTTCCATCATTTGCTCACTGAACTGGCTGTGTTGCTTTGGGTGGCACCTGCTTGAATTTCTCTTTGTCTTACAGAAAAACTCTTTGTGATAAGTTGACACTAGGCCCACCTAACTCAACCTTTTTTATCTTTAAGATTCCAGCAGAAGATACTGTATCCAAAAAGGTAGCAGCTATCAAGTAGGTTCCCCTTGTGAATTTTGTGTATTTTTAAAAGCCTAAACAGTGTTTTAGTGTTGGTTGTTAAAAGCTTGTCTGTATTAAGCCTTTTTTATGTATTTTGTGGTTTTTTGTCTTTTGTCATTACCTTTGTATTAAGGTATTAAATTTTCTTGACAAGTAATAAAGAATTATGTGCTGTGTGTACTAGTAATTTGTTACCAGGTTGCTTTTCTTACATTTTAGGAAGAAGGAAGATGCTAAAAGTCTTTAGTTTTTTTTAGATATGTTTATGAGTTGAGGAAGCTTGCTGAGGATGCATATATGGGCTGTACCTTGCATGTACAGGGGTAGCTTGATCTGCAGGGAAAATTAAGTTGTTAGTGTGCACAGAACAAGCAGAGGCATAAATGTGTTCAGCAAGAAGTGCTTGTGCTCTGCACAGCATCAGCAGGATTTAAGCAGTAACGTGTCCTTTTTGTGTTCCAGGCGTAAGTTTCACCCAAATGCAAAGTTTGTCAATGCTTATGTTGTCTTTAAGGAAGAATGTGATGCCCAGAAGGCTCTGAAGGAGTAAGTCTCGGTTTTGTTCCTCATCCGCTGTTGAAGAGGTAGTTCAGGTAGATTTATAGCTAAATTTAAACAACCTCTCCTCTTTTGCTCGAATCAGAATAAAATGTTGGTTCAAACTTAAAAGTAACTTTGCTTTTGGAATACTGCTATGCAGTGACACTGTCAACTTAGTAACGCTTATTTTACTTTTGACCACGAAAGGAATGGAACAGAAATTGCTAGTGGATTTCACATCAGAGTGGACACTGCATCTAAAACCAGTTCGGTAAGTAAGATGCGTGGATAGGAGTCCCCTTTTCTGGTTTGGTTGTGGGGGTTTTATTGTTTTTGTTTGGTTGTTTTGGTTTTTTCTGTAACAGATAACTTACTGTCCTGTCTCTTGTTTCCTTTAGCATGACAATAAACGATCTGTATTCTTGGGAAATCTTTCATATGGTAAGTCTAAAATGGATTGTTAGGCATCATTAATTTGCATTTACGGGATTGTTGACATTTGTTGCCTAATTTATTGGTATTTAGGTATTTAGGGTCACATGTTTAGGTAGATAAATACCTTTTGCTGGAGGTAATTTTTATTTGTTAATTGAAACACCTAAAAGGATTGTAAGTTTCTGTCAAGTTCTGCACATTGATTGTAGGTAGCATTGCAAGCACTTTTAATTCTTGTTGTTGCTTCATGTTTTTTAATAAATATGAGTAAGTTACATAGGCCAGGGCTTTCGAAACTGCTCCAGGGTTACCAATACCTGTTTGTGAACCAATTCCAAGTGATGGCTTCTCCTTTTGGTGCATTCTGTGAGCCACAGGCTGAGTGACTCTGTCCAGGCAGGGCTAAAAGTTGGACTTGATGATCCTTGTGGGCCAGTTTCAACTCAGAATATTCTATGATTCTGTGATTTGCTGTGCTCTAAAATTACTTCAGCGGCTTGGACCTTTCTCAGCACGCCTAGGTCCCATTGCTGTAGTTAAACCCATACTGTTGAGTTCAGCCCCTCCCCTCAGCAGAGAGATGTTTATATCTACGTAAGAGGATTGTGTGAAGTTTACCTATACAGAAAAAGGAAAATAACCTGTGTTTTTGTGATGGCACATCACACTTGTCTGCCTAGGCATGAGATGAAGAAAGGCTCACACATCCAGCCGTTATCACAATAATTGCATAGCAGCTATGGCTGGAAACTGTAAATCCCTTCTCCCCCATTCAGCTAAAATTCATGGCTCAGTCAATGAGCAGTTGAAGAACTGCCAGTTCAAGCTCATTATCATCAGCATTAATTCTTAGAAAGAAATTCTGGCATAAGGAGGAGCTTCTCTATAGCAGGAATCTTAATTTCTACAATGTTACAACCGTAATTGAAATAATTTCAAAAACTTATTTCAGTCTTTGCCTTCATTCTTCTTTGTGATTTATGTTGTACTGTTCAGAGCTGGAGAATCAGTAACTGTCAAAGTAAACAGCCCTTTATAAAGTCTGCATCATCAGCTTGCTGGGATTTTTCTGAACCACTGACATTTGTCTACCTATCCGTATTCATGTGATAATATATATTTTAATGTATTTGTTTGTGTTCCCCCCTGAATCGGTAAATGTGAAGTAAGTGGATTTGTGCCAGGCTTTTAAAGCCGTGTGTCTCCCTGAAGAGGCATCTGTTCCTTTGTGTTGCCTGCAGACATCCTGGATGACGCCGTGCGGGAACACTTCCGTGTCTGCGGAGACATCGTGGGAGTGCGAGTTGTGAGAGACAGCAGGACGGGCCTGGGGAAAGGCTTCGGCTACGTCCTCTTCGAGGTATGTGTGAACAGCCTGCTCCAGCACACTGGGAGTTCTTCAAAACCTGAACTGGGGGCTGCCTTTAGAGCGTTTTTATTTTCTTTTTAGTAGCTTTTTGGGGTTTGTATGTGCGTATGTATGATGTTAAATGTTGTGTATGGTGAAAGCAGCTTGGAAGACCAGTTCTGTGGAAGCAGATACAAACCAAACTTATTTTAGATTTTGTACACACTTGGGTGAAAGAAGTGACTTTAAGGTAAAGACTTCAAGGAGGGACAGATGAGTTTGTTTGGTGTGACTTCAATGTTCTCCCATTTCTTCCATGTCAAAATGTGAGTGGAATTCTCTCCTGCAGCTGGTTTGCTTACTGGTTCTCCACTTTTGATTCAGTACAACTTCCTTTCTCATGGCAGTCTCCCAGCCTCATTTTCCTTAGTTCATTTCCTGCAGCCCAATGCCTTTTTTCCCAGTTTTTTCATTGTCTCTCTGCCTCAGACTTTGGTGTCTCATGTAAGCCTGTTTTGAAGTGTGTGTGCCTCAGTGCGTGGGCTGTGTGGGGGTGCGCGTGTTCCTGAGCAGAGATGTTGTGTCATTCCCTAAATAGAGCAGCTTGAGTGCTCTTCACTGTAAAATCCCGCTTACCAATTTTAAAGACAGGTAACTGTTCATGTGAAAGCAATCAGTTGGAGGTAACGCTGCTTTTAAACTGGTTGTCTCGTTTTGTAGAATACAGATGCTGTGCATCTTGCTCTGAAACTCAATAACTCAGTTCTGATGGGAAGAAAGATACGAGTGCAGCACGTAGTGGACAAGAAGAAGGCACAGAAAAGTGCAGACCAATCTCATGCTCCCAAGGACAGAGTTGATAAGAAGAAAAAAGGAAAGAGCTGCTCTAACGATTCTTTTGTTGGTGAAAAAGCAACCCCATTAAAGAAGAGCACAAAGCCAAAAAGACTAAAAACTATTCCTAGGAGTAAAGCTGGGAAAAACAAACAGTCCTTTGATAAAAATCGATCTGATAAAAATGCTAATTAGTGTTATGAAGAGGGAGATATATATATATGAGTGTTGTGTTATAAATTTTGTTTGCTAATACAGCTGTTGTCATTCTTGGTGTTTGCTCTGGGGCATTTGGCTCCTACCAGAAGGCAGCAGGAGGTGCTGCATGATTTTATTCCTGTGTTCCAGGAATCCATCTCCAGCCGAGGTCTTGCTGCAGAGATTATCTGTGAATTCTTTCTTTTGGAGTTGTGTAGGATTACCCACAATGGCTATAGGAAAAAGTGACTCACATGCAGAGTGATTAGGTGGAAATCGTTACCTTGATTTGAATGGGGTTTTTGTTGTGCAGAGAAGGGCAATGACGCTGGTAAAGGGTCTGGAGCACGGGTCTTAGGAGGAGCGGCTGTGGGAGCTGTGGGCTTTTAGCCTGGAGAAAAGGCAGCTCGGGGATGGCCTTATCGCTCTCTGCAACTCCCTGATAGGAGGGTGCAGCCAGGTGGGGGCCGGTCTCTTCTCCCGGGCAGCAAGTGACAGGACATAGCGTCTAACTGTGCCAGGGGAGGTTGAGGTTGGACAGCAAGAGAAATTTATTCACAGAAAGGGTGATGAGACATCGGAATGGGCTTCCCAGGGAGCCGATGGAGTCACCGTCCCTGGAGGTGTTTAAGGAAAGGCTGGACGTGGCACTGAGTGCCATGGTCTAGTTGACATCGTGCTGTTCGGTCAGAGGCTGGACGCGATGATCCCAGAGCTCTTTCCCTGGGATGCCTGGGTTTCCCGCTCCGCCGGCCCCTCACGGCACCCCGCGGGCGGGCAAACGCCGGAGCTCAGGCCGCGCCCCCTTGGCCGCGCGCCTCCGCCCGCGCATGCGCCCCGGCCTCCGCGCAGGCACTGCGGGAGGCGCCCTCTGCCGCCGCCGGCTGATGACGTGCCGGAAGCGAGGAGGGGTCCTTTCCCTGTGCCCGCTCGCCCCAAGGTGCCTGCGGAGCTCGGCGCGGGCCGCGCGGCGGGAGCGGCGCGGGGGCGGCGGCAGCGCCATGATGGTGGGCAGGACCAGCGCCATCGCCGCGGGGCTCTGCGGAGCGCTCTTCATCGGATACTGCATCTACTTCGACCGCAAGAGGCGGAGCGACCCCAATTTCAAGAACCGGCTGCGGGAGCGTGAGTGTCCCGGGACGCCCCCTCCCCCTTCCTCCCGTCCCGTCCTTTCCCGCCGCCGCGCGCTTCCCTCAGCGATGTCCCCGTTTCTCTCTCGCTCCCTCACCCACCCGGCCGGGGCGCGGGAAGGCAGCACGTGGTGTCGCCGCAGCGCCGCCCCCGGGCCCGCCGGGACCCCCCCACCCCCGCACCCTCTCCCCGGGCCCCGGCGGCCCCTGGGGGCCCTTGTGGCCTCTCGCCGTCCCTTCACCGAAATCAGGGGCCGGGTCACAGAGTCACAGAACCAGCAAAATTGGAAGACCTGTTCGAGTCCCGCCCAACCATTCGCCCAGCACTACCACTACAACCCCTGCAGCACTAACCAGCATCGCCCAGCGCCAGATACAGACGCCTCTCGAACACCCCCAGGGATGGTGACTCCACCGCCTCCCTGGGCAACCTATTCCAATGCCTGACCACCCTAACAGTAAAAAAGATTTTTTTTCTCGTGTCTAATCTGAGTCCCTTGTCTCATCTTAAGGCCATTTTCTCTGGTCCTCTTCACTGCAGGCACGGTAGAAGAGACCGATCCCCACCTCACTCTACAACCTCCTTTCAGGTGGTTCTAGACAGGGTCATCCCATCGGAGAGCGTTTGCTGTAGGTGTTGGGTAACCGGTGGTTTTCCTCTGTGCTTGGCTCAAATTCACCTCCCCCTCGCCTTTTTTTTTTTTTTTTTTTTTNTCTGTGAATTCTTTCTTTTGGAGTTGTGTAGGATTACCCACAATGGCTATAGGAAAAAGTGACTCACATGCAGAGTGATTAGGTGGAAATCGTTACCTTGATTTGAATGGGGTTTTTGTTGTGCAGAGAAGGGCAATGACGCTGGTAAAGGGTCTGGAGCACGGGTCTTAGGAGGAGCGGCTGTGGGAGGTGGGGGCTTTTAGCCTGGAGAAAAGGAAGCTCGGGGATGGCCTTATCGCTCTCTGCAACTCCCTGATAGGAGGGTGCAGCCAGGTGGGGGCCGGTCTCTTCTCCCGGGCAGCAAGTGACAGGACATAGCGTCTAACTGTGCCAGGGGAGGTTGAGGTTGGACAGCAAGAGAAATTTATTCACAGAAAGGGTGATGAGACATCGGAATGGGCTTCCCAGGGAGCCGGTGGAGTCACCGTCCCTGGAGGTGTTTAAGGAAAGGCTGGACGTGGCACTGAGTGCCATGGTCTAGTTGACATCGTGCTGTTCGGTCAGAGGCTGGACGCGATGATCCCAGAGCTCTTTCCCTGGGATGCCTGGGTTTCCCGCTCCGCCGGCCCCTCACGGCACCCGCGGGCGGGCAAACGCCGGAGCTCAGGCCGCGCCCCCTTGGCCGCGCGCCTCCGCCCGCGCATGCGCCCCGGCCTCCGCGCAGGCACTGCGGGAGGCGCCCTCTGCCGCCGCCGGCTGATGACGTGCCGGAAGCGAGGAGGGGTCCTTTCCCTGTGCCCGCTCGCCCCAAGGTGCCTGCGGAGCTCGGCGCGGGCCGCGCGGCGGGAGCGGCGCGGGGGCGGCGGCAGCGCCATGATGGTGGGCAGGACCAGCGCCATCGCCGCGGGGCTCTGCGGAGCGCTCTTCATCGGATACTGCATCTACTTCGACCGCAAGAGGCGGAGCGACCCCAATTTCAAGAACCGGCTGCGGGAGCGTGAGTGTCCCGGGACGCCCCCTCCCCCTTCCTCCCGTCCCGTCCTTTCCCGCCGCCGCGCGCTTCCCTCAGCGATGTCCCCGTTTCTCTCTCGCTCCCTCACCCACCCGGCCGGGGCGCGGGAAGGCAGCACGTGGTGTCGCCGCAGCGCCGCCCCCGGGCCCGCCGGGACCCCCCCACCCCCGCACCCTCTCCCCGGGCCCCGGCGGCCCCTGGGGGCCCTTGTGGCCTCTCGCCGTCCCTTCACCGAAATCAGGGGCCGGGTCACAGAGTCACAGACCCAGCAAAATTGGAAGACCTGTTCGAGTCCCGCCCAACCATTCGCCCAGCACTACCACTACAACCCCTGCAGCACTAACCAGCATCGCCCAGCGCCAGATACAGACGCCTCTCGAACACCCCCAGGGATGGTGACTCCACCGCCTCCCTGGGCAACCTATTCCAATGCCTGACCACCCTAACAGTAAAAAAGATTTTTTTTCTCGTGTCTAATCTGAGTCCCTTGTCTCATCTTAAGGCCATTTTCTCTGGTCCTCTTCACTGCAGGCACGGTAGAAGAGACCGATCCCCACCTCACTCTACAACCTCCTTTCAGGTGGTTCTAGACAGGGTCATCCCATCGGAGAGCGTTTGCTGTAGGTGTTGGGTAACCGGTGGTTTTCCTCTGTGCTTGGCTCAAATTCACCTCCCCCTCGCCTTTTTTTTTTTTTTTTTTTTCAGTCTTGCTGTCTTACAGGCTCAGCGGTGCTATTACAGCCACCACATTTACGTGGTGACACTTTTTTTTTTCCTTGCTTTTGGAAGATGAGCAGGTAAAAGTGTGTGGTCTCTTACACTGAAGTTGTTGCTGTGCGAGGCAGGGGTCGGTGGCAGCTCTCCGATATTTCATCGGCTGCATTCTAAACCCTCCTGGCAGCTCTGCCATTGGCTTCCAGGATAAGAATGAATGCCAGAGAAAACTGTTGATTAATCCAAGATGTAGAGCTCTTCTCCCATAGCTCTTCATTATTTCACATCTTCAACATTTATTTAAACATTTTAATAATCAGTGAGGGTTTTAAATACAGTTGTAGGCATGAGTACTGAAGGAGCACAAACAAATCATGAGAAATAAGGTGATACTTTTTATACTGAGTTATTTCTGTCAGGGTAGTATGTATATTATTCCTTTGGTAACTAATCTGAAAATAAGAAGTTATCATTTAGGTAAATTTTCTGGGCAAGTAAACATGATGTGATCAGCAGTTTCATGGATGGAAAAATCAATAACTAGATGGGTTGAAATTGAGTATTTACCTGATAGCATTAAAATGTAGTTTAAAAGCTTTGGTTCTGCCTTCATGGATTGAATTTGAGTGGCCAGTGCTGTCCTTTAGTGGCGCATTAGTTCCACTTTCCAAAAGCTCCTCCACAGCAAGGTATGTCTGTCAGATATTTCAGCTTCAGGCCCTTGGCCCTGTGTGTAGGATTTTGGGCACATACCTCTTGTGTGTCTTCCAAGTCCTTTTTTCCCTGCAGTGCAAGCCATTATTTGGGAAATTTTAGCACAGTTAACTGGTATGTGCTTGTCTTGCACAAGCAAACTCGATTTTGGCAACATAGTCAGCCATGGGGGGTGGTTTATGATGCCAAATATGTAGTAGGAGAAACACCAAATTACGTAAGGTTTTTGCAGAAGTACCAAAAATTATTTTTGCATTCCAGGTTTCCTTAATCTGAGCCTCTATCCAGTCATGTTCTGAATAAACCTTAAAATTGCTCTGATTAAGAATTGACATCATCTTTGAAGTTGAAAACAAATCCAATTTGGTATGATAAGATGTGGCAGTTGTCATTTGGGGGACTTCATTGTAAGATTTACGGTTCTTGCACGTGATGCACCGGTCTGCATTTAGTTGAAAGGCTTTAGTTAATTTGGTTTGGGGTTTTTGGGGTGTTTTTTTTGGTAGTGTAACATTATTTTGTATGGACGCCTTAGCAGTGGTGCCAGGGATCTGGGTATTGCAGCATTTTTACTGTTGGGTAGACAGGAAGGCATGGGCTGTAAAATACTTGACCGGGAAGGGTTCAGTGCAGCAGCCAGCTGCAGTTCTTTATGTAAAGATGCTCCATGTGTTGTGCAATAGTGGGGGTACGGGATGGAAAGCTTGCGGAAACCAGCGTCACAGCACATCTTCTCCATTAACCCTCTTAGGATAAGATCCTTTTTCAGCCTCTGTAATGCCGTGTCACCAGAATTTGGGAAGGACAGGAGATCTGGCATGTCAGTGGATTGCCTGTCAAATTTGGTCAAGCACATGCTGACAAACGAAGAACCAGTTGGTGTTTTTGTCCTCCCAGTTACACTGGACATGTCTGTGTGCTGTGTTAGGGCCAAAGTTTACACTGCAGAGCCCTCTCATAAAAATGAGGTGGCCAGATTTAGGTTTCCAGGAAAAAATTTGATTTCCTGGAAGTTTCTGGAAGGCTTATAGAACTACTGGACTTTAATTTTCCAGATGTTTTAATCTTACTTAGCAGGTTTTGTGGGTGGGTTTTTCTGTTGGGGTTTTTTTTTTAGGTTTTGGTGTTGCTAGTTTGGGGGGCATGTCCATATTTAGTCTTGGGATCAAAAGATAGCAAAGCTATAAACATCTGTAGCTGCTGAGCTTCCCCAGCTGTATTTTATCATTAAAATACTTTAGATATGTTTGCTATTTGCCTTCTTGAATGAACGGAAAACAAATGTTCTGCTTTAAGGTATAGACACAGATATCTTTGTTCAGAGACAGCCAGAATTTCTGACCACGCTTAATTTTGCCCAAGAGCATCTCCTGCCTGAACAGCAGAATGAGAGGAGGGCAGTAGGCACACCTCACTGATGGGAGCTGGAAATGCAAATGACTTTTTGGTCCTTCTGCTCCTTTGTGGGACTGGTTGGGAAGCTGCTGGAGCTACTCGGGGGCTTTTGCAACCCGTGCCAGCAGGACAGGTCATCCACTGGTTCTCTGTTGAAACTTGCACCCTTGTACAAGAGCTGTGCCTGGAGGACCTGCAGTGTGAGAGCTGCCCCTCAGCTTTGTGTTTTGGATGCATGCACTGCATTTCTGTGGTAATAAAGATTCATTCTGTGAAAGATTGCCTTTCCCTTTCAAAATATGATTATCTCTTTAGAAAAGAGGGAAATGTTTCCTTCTTGTTGAGGTCCCTTAGAGAAAACGAACTTGGGGGGTTTTTTTTTGTTTTTTTGAGTTTTTTTACCACTCAAAGCCATTGCTTTCTGCTTGTCATATTACAAATGTAACTTTTGGCTGTTATTGCAAAGATACTTTGAAACTAGTATTTCTTCCCAACCAGTATGGGAAGAATTCATAAATATCCTTTAGAGTTACTTGGATTTTGTAATTGTTTTAGCTAGTGAACTTTTAAAGAGCCCATAAAAAAGTATTGAGAAGAGAAGGAAAAGTTCCATAGTAGTCAGACTTGATAGATTTGGCAGATCATTTTTTAGCATTAAAATCTTGGTGATTCTTCATATTCCTTCACTATTTTCAGCTTCAAGTACATGATTTCAAATCTGTGTGATCAGTGGTCAAAAGCTTTCATTAGTTCCAGTTACCAGCAGGTCTTTTGTTTTGTTCTTTATTTCAGAATGCTTAACCTGGTGAATGATACCTTTTATTATATTTTAGAAGGTGTCAGAGTCATGCCAAGAAAACCCAGTTTTCTCCTGAAAATGATGTACAAATGTTAAGCTGTTACTCTTTGTATTTCTCTTTTGTGTTTTTGCTGAATGCGCTACAGTTGCAACATGGCTTGTTTAGATAGTAAAACATTTCAAAAACTAAATTAAAAAAAATTCATCTTCAGGATTTTATCTATTATCAAAACTTGTTTGCATAGTAGTGCAGTTTAAAGTTTTGTGCAAATCAATGCTTCTGAAAAGTTGGAGTGAGCTAATTGAAGAACTAACTTTCAAGAGAAATTCTTCAATATTGAAACCCACCAAAGTGATAAAATTAAAGGATACTACAGTTCTATCCAGCACGTTTTTCCATATATAGTGTAAAATACCATACGCAGGTCAGTAAGTTATGGAAATCTAGGTGTCATTAAGATGCTGTATTAAGGTAAAAGGGTGTTCTGTCTAGTTATAATGGGAACTCCCTTTGTATAAAGAACACAATCGTGTCAGTAAATGCCGTGTGTTAGGTTATGACTACATTAGGGAATAGTATTCCTGAATGCCTTCATCATGTGGACTATCGAAAATTTGTAAAAGTGCTAGTCATGCTTGGAAGTATTTCCAGGTTGTAAAATGGTATAAAAAGAAAAATCAGGGCTTGGTGACAGTTGTTCTTTGTCACTGTAGGAGTTTTCTGAGCAGACGCTGAGGACAAAGAGTGAAAGGGCAGTTTAACCATAGGCTGTATTCAAAGGTTTTATTGGTGTAACTATTTCAGTTGATGAACTGAAGACTTGCTAAAATGATTATTCTAAGAAAATTGCCAGTCTTAGTATAATTATTCTTTCTTGTATGAAGAGCTTCTACTATAAGAATATCTTTATACCTGCCTGGCTGCATTAAAAGCAACTTGAATTACACTAGTTTTGTGGAGTGGTACAACTTCATGTAGGAGACCAACTTTTTGCCTTTAGGTTAGGCAGTTAAATCTGTAAATGTTTGTTCCATCTGTAAACGTTTGCTTTCCTCAGGTTTCAGAAATGTATGCTTTCGTACTGCTCTTGCTGGGGGATGATGAGATACTGCCACTTATTAACTAGTTCCCACGTCTTTGCTATAAAGTAGCTGAGAAAGTTCACTGTGCAGGTATCTGCTGTGGCCGGCCAAAGTTCCCCTTCCTGCGTGGTACACCATACAGCTCCAAACTAGATAGCCTTGACTTGTAGATTCTTCTGTGGCTTATTGTTAGAAGTCATGTAGATAATTCCTCTGTTACTCTAATATTCTTTGCTTCAGTGTGCCTGCAGTGCACGAGGTGTGCTGTGCTGCTGGTGTGCTGCCCTGCACAGCTGGTGTTTGCTGTAGCCATCAGGAGAAGAATTGCCATTTGGAGTTGGTGCTACTGCCAGCCCTCATTAGACCTCCAAATGATGCTCTGGTGCACCGAGTGGGTTGCAGTCTTGTGCTCAATCTTCAATATTTGGAATACGTTACCAGTTTCTTCTTTTGAAAAGAACTTTTGATTTGTTCGTGGTTTCAGACTATAATCTGAAGGGCTTTTTAATTGCAAATTGCAAATAAAAGATTTTTTTATTCTTACAGGAAGGAAGAAACAGAAGCTTGCCAAAGAGAGAGCAGGGCTTTCCAAGGTAATACTGTGTTCAGTAATGCGGTGCCATTTTGAAAGATGTTTCATCTGTATTATTTGTAAGATTTACTTAAGGATTTGTTTTGATTCCAGGGTTACAAATATGCAGTCTTTAGGTTTTTTTGATGCTCACAGATAATTGTATGGTTGTTCTTTTTTTGTATCAGATAGAGCAGTTATATTAGCACAACATTCACTGTGTGATTCAATGGTGTTTTCCTTTTTGTAACATGAACAAGGATTTTTCAGACTTAAAATCATTGATGAGACACATTTATAATTGAACATATATGTTGTTTTGCCATAAGTATTTGATTTCCCTTTTATTATCACCAATGGGTACAGAAAGAAAATACAAGATTTCTCTTAAAAAATTGCAAGAAATATACTTGTTATAAACATAATACACCTTAGAATTTATATTTGCTGCTAAATCATGTACTTAATAAACTGAGTAGGGGTATTTCAGGCTGTCTCTACAGATTTGTGATGCAGTGTTATGAGACCCAAGTCTGATTTTCAAAAACATTCTGTGTATGTTTAACTTAGTGGTGACTCATGTTTTTTTGCCAGTGTCAGTGTAACAATAGGGTTGTGTGCATGTTTAATTTCAGTTGAGAATGATTTCTGCTAACTTTTAATTTTTATTTAAGCTGGTGTTTAAGGGCCGGTTGAATTTTCACTGTGTGTGTGTTATAGTTGCCTGATCTGAAAGATGCTGAAGCAGTTCAGAAGTTTTTCCTTGAGGAGATTCAACTTGGAGAGGAATTACTAGCTCAAGGTAATAGCATTTTTTTTTCCTAGAGTAAGTTGTAAAGTAAGTTTTCTCTACCTTTGCTGGAAGATTATTTTTATACATTAAGAAATTCTGGAGAGTCGAATTCATCTAAGAAAATCTGCTTATTTGGTTTTAACCTTGTGTGTTCAGAAGGTCCATCAAGGAAGAAGAGCTAAGCGTGGATTGATTCACCATAATTTAATCCAGTCTTGGTGGATGTCTTACGTAAATGTGTTACAGTGTGGAAGATGGTTGATTTCAAAACATTCTAATTTGTCATACAGGTGAATATGAAAAAGGTGTTGATCACTTGACCAATGCCATTGCTGTGTGTGGGCAGCCGCAGCAGCTACTACAAGTTCTACAGCAGACTCTTCCACCACCAGTGTTTCAAATGCTTCTAACTAAGCTCCCTACAATAAGCCAGGTATGTGAAACATTCCCTGATGGTTTGGTTTGGAAATAACTCAAATACTTACTTTATCAGTCTTGAGTATTGGGTTTTTTAAGCTGTTGGCTTTTTAGTATGTTCGGTTAGATTAAAAGAAGCTTTTTTTTTCACCTGAGATGTTAAAAAGTGAATATGAAAATCATCATGTAGCATTACAGCAACTAGGATAAATTAGAAATACAAAACTTCTCTTATGTGTAGGGTATGCTAAGCTCTTGAAGTAGATGGATCTGACTACAGCTCTGATACTATAAGTGGATCCACTGTTTCTCAAATGCAAGCTGGGGGGATTGGAAAAGCAGTCACTTTATTGTACTGGGTCTTGAGGTTTTTCTTTTAATTTACATATCTACGAGTGTGTGTAAGTGCTATAAAAGTTCATCAAAATGAATCTGTTGCTTTTGCTACCCCGTTGCTTCTGGGGACAGCTATAGACACAAGATGTTAACTAGCACCAGAACCCATGACAATTTTGGAAGCTTGGGAGTTTCCCTGATGATAAAAGTGTTAGTAGCCCTGTGTATAAAATGCTCTCCAGTTTTAGTCTGAGTACTGAGTGGGTAATGTTGTTAATATGCTGGCAGGTGAGTCTGTTGTAAAATAAATATGTTTTATGTTCTTGGAAGTACTAGGGAACTCCCTAACAGTGTTACCTGTATCACTGGTATCAGCTGGGTATCAGCTGGCTCTTCTTACAGCTCAGGCCTGGTTACATTTCAGGTTAAGTCCCTATAGTCAGTGGTAACGCTGGAAAGTGTTGGGTATGCGAGATGTAAGAGTCAGGGAAATGACTGAACAAAAACGCTGCCTAAGAGAACAGTGCCAAAAACCACACAGAGGTCATCACCTGAGGTTGATAGGATACTGTTTATATGACTTTGGCTTTGTTGGATGTTGCACTGTATGTAATTTCTGTGGAACTGGCTTCAAAAACTTAATTCAAATAGATTGCCATTTTTAACTTTAATCAGTTTGTTCAGTAATTACACTTCTTCATCTTCAGTGTAAAATTACATTGCTTGATAATCAGTTGCCTACTGTCAATTTTATGTAATTGTGAATGAGTTTTTCTCCTTCTTACAGAGAATTGTAAGTGCACAGTGCTTGGCTGAAGATGATGTTGAATGAGGTCACACCACAACGGGGGGAAAAAAGTTTTCTTACCCCAGAAGATGAGCATCAGTAGGGGGATAAAGGGGCAAACATAGTAGTTAATGGACTGTGTACCACATCGGGTTCTACCAGAGTTAAAATTAACTTTGTGTAGGTGGGTTTCGCAGGATTTTATTTATTATCCCAGTGAAAAGTGTATTTTGATAAGAATTCATTTTATAAATACACTGTGTTGAGTTATCAAAGTATCACTAACTTCATTATTATTAAAATACGCAGTTGTAATGTTGTACATATACAGACATAAAACTACGACCTATTAAAAACCCAATGCTCATTTTTGAAAAAACGAAGTTATGGCAATAAAGATTTATCTGCACTTGTGTGTCCCTATAGTACTACTTTAAAATCCAGGATATTTGGGTGTCAGAGCAAATGATCTAAAAATGACAACATTAAAATTTATTTTTAATGTTATGGCTGGTCTTCCAATGCTTTTAATTAAGTTTGAAAACTTGTGTAATTTCCTGAGAAAATAAATTTATGATCATTTAAGCAGTAACAGTTCACCTTAGAGATGCAAATCACAATGGTAATAGATGACTGGCTGCAGAAAGAATGACAAATCCATTTCTGTCAGGAACAAGAACATGTAAAGTGATCAAGTCAAAATTACTGTCAAACTTGTAAGCTCTATTAATACAGGTGTCTGAAACAAAGCTGTTAGGAGTAGAACCTAGGCAGATTTTAAGAGCACAAAGGTTGGTGTTTTTTGGAAAGCTTGAAACTTTGCAAGATAGACAGTTGACATTTTAGTCTGTAGTCTTCAAGACCATAGCAAATTGTTGTTAACAGTCTTTTTAAGGCATTTGCTTTAAGAAAAAAATTGCACTGATAAGGTAAGACAATTATTATCCCTGGGATAAATAGCAAAAGCTAATGGAATTGGATGTTGTACAGTTTCGGTATGGTGTGGTGAATTTTCCTTTGCCAATGAAAAGGAAACAAATAATACACAGCAGGCTCAAGTGACAAGGGGAAGTGTACTTATGAAAGCAAGTTTTTCAGAGTATCTTCTAAATGTCAAAACAGGCTGCTGCTATTCTCTGGGCTTGTGCTATCAGCACTCAGGTGGCAGTAGAAACAATTAAAAATGTAGCTTTATCTTTTTGGCACAGTGACAGATTTTTAACTTGAGGAGAATGCTTTGAGGTGTGTTTTTCAGACTGGCTGACAGTTTGTACTAATGATGCTGCTAGATTAAAGAGTAAGGTACTAGGTGGCATAGCCTAATAGAAGTGAGGTACTTTGAGAGTACTCTAGCCAACTCTGTCTTATTTCAGCCTTGTATAAGTTTCTTCAAAGGCAGATTCTCCTCAGTGGTTCAGGAATTGGCTCACACAGGATTTTTGAGAGGTTAAGGGGATAGTTGATGGTGACCTCGCAGTCAGTACCTGAGTTTGGGAGTAGAAATGGCTCTTACAGTCAGTCTGCTTAGATGGTTTGCTATGGAAGAGGTGTTTTCCCCTCAAGCCCTTGAAAATATTATTTCCAAAGATTTGAGGTGCTACTGAAGCTTCCTGTAATGTGACAAAATACTGAAGTTAGTGGCTGGTATCAACATATCTTAAACAGCTGGTTGTAGTTTAATTTTTGTGCTTGAATTGTTCAGGTAGCATAGGGTAAAACGTAGTAGCCATATTCTTCAGGGGGCAATGGCCAGGGTGCTCTTCTCCTTTTAATTTATTTTACAGGGACAAAGTTATTTTGCACTTAATAAAAATACTGTGAAATTACAGAAGGTTCTGTTTTTAATGAGGCTTTTTGAAGGAGTTTTTCTTTTCCCTTCTAACCCTTGAAAATAAAAGTAGGAATTCTTGGGTTATGGTGACAGAACTGTTAGCATATTTCCCTTCTGTCTTGCTGGTCATTTCAGTATATCTTTTTAGTTCAGCTTTTAGCATTGTCTTAAGGTGAATCAAACTTCCATCCTGCCTTGAAAAACAAACCCAAACAGCATAAGACAAAAGTAGCACCCTTCTGTCAAACCTAAGCAATTTTCTACACTCTTTGGTATAATGATGACAATTTGAATTCACATTTTAGCTTACAGCAAAAGCTGTCCTGAACTGTGTTTCAGCAAACTGGGGTGTCAATTCTGATTTTGACGGAAGGCTTGGTGACACTCTGATTATGTCTATAAATGGTATTTGCTGTAATAAGCATCATAGACACATATATTGCTCTAATCTTTTTTGTTTTCTTGAGCCTGCAAAGTTAGATGCAAACAAAATTTAAGATAGCATAGGTTTAAATGTAGCCTTAAATGCAAATTTATTCTCATATTTGATAGCCCAGAAGTACCTGGTTAGTATGCTACAGCAAGCTCTGATACCTGTTTTGAGTGCCTCGGGCTAATAAGTTGGAATGCTGAATCCTTTTAATAAGACTTGAATTTTTTTTTTTTCCCCCCCAAATCTCCTGAGGAAGCTAATACTGTACAATTGTGAAGACTTGGAAGATACTGTCTAGAATGCAGATTTGCTGTGGCTCCAAGAGTGGCAGGCTGACAGTGGTATAGCTAAGCACGCACGGTGCGCAGATGTTTCAGACACGAGCAAAGTGCAGGTCATCAGAAGCATGGTGGTAATGATGGATGTTTCTGCATCAGCAGCAGTAATGGCATTGCATTAGCTGTGCATAGTGCTGTACATTTCTTTTCACCTGTGCAAATTAAAAAAGTGTGGAATGTGGATTTGCTGCTACGGAGCTCACAGCTGCTGGAGAATAAGATCTGTAATCTTATTTTACTGCAGGTTGAACTGCTGATCTTTCTCCCAGAAAGAACCATCTTCCCTTCTGTTCTTCTCCAAGAGCAATGCATTTGTTTTCAGCACTAAAAGGATTTCTTATAAGGAAAATGAGAGGTCTGTTAGTTTTATGTTGGGAAGTCTTCTGTTATCAGTTACGAGCTTCTCAGGCAGCTTTTATAGAAAAAAACCCACCCAGCTAGTTTCATTATCATGCAGGACTACCTTTGATGTCTCACCATTAAGTTTTCTAGATAATGGAATCAAACCAGAGTGATCAGGCACACACTGAATCATCTGGCACTAATTTCCTTCCCCTGGGGGCTGACACAATATTATTGTTGCCCTTAACTTGAAAAATGGTGAAGTCCCAGCTCTGCTGTGTAGGAGGCCAGCCAGCCATCATCCAAGTAAAGCTCCAGCTATTTATACACTCAAAAGAATCCTTCTAAAGTTTCATTTGTACATCTGTTGATGGTGTGTCCCTTAGGCTGAACAGTGGCCCTACATGACTGTTGTGTTACAGTTAACATGAGTTAAACATCAAGGGAATCTTTGAAGTGGTCACTAAGTGCTTTTAGCAATTGTTTCAAAGGCATGTTGTGCTGCACACCCATGCCTCTGTGTTTTTAAACGTATGGATATGAAAAGGGCTGCTGTGGAAAAAAAAATTCTGTAAGGCTTCTGTTGTACCCAAGTTTTGGGTTGGTTTTCAGTCTGTGTGTTTACACTGACCAGCATAGCTTACAGTATTCTTTGTGCGCTAACCAAAAGCCTGTTGAAAAGAG
>VYZQ01050698.1:63514-100384 GCA_013400655.1 Mystacornis crossleyi
CTGAAATCTGCGCTTTATTCACGAGAACTGGGCTAGGTTTCATCAAAAGTGCTCCGGAAACTGAACCGGCGTGGGTCACGGTACTTGTTTTCTTCATTTGTACCAAACTCTTAACTTCCCAAAGAAGATGTGGATGTCTAATACTGTTCTCACAGGGCAGAATTTGCCACGTCCTATGTATGAATGTGTGAGTGAAGCTGTAGAAGACAGCTGGCCCTTCTGTGATACTTTTTGTACCAAACTGTCCAACATATTGGCACTAGATAATGGTCAGCTTTTTCAAAGTACAGTGAACAGTGAACACGTGCTCTTGAAAAGAAAATCCAGGTTCTCTCTTCTTTCTCTGCAGCAGGAGCTAATTTTAAAGAATATTTATTGGACATCTTTTGATGAGCTCACTACCCTGTTTTCCAATCATTCCTGTAACTTAATAGTCCTTAACTCTTAAAGGCCTCTGAGCTATAAGCTTTTAACTCCAGGCATACAGTTCCTGTTTCTGTTTTGTAAAGGTCATGTCTGTCTTCAACAGGCTGGCAGATGGATGTCCTTCAGTGCTCACTCACAATTATATCATTTCCCTTGCACCCTGAGATATTCTCAACTCATCTTTGGGATGAGAGGTGTCTGGTGGTGCTCACCTGTAGTGGGAGAGTTGCTTAATGGGGTGAGTGTTGCAGCTGGCACAGTGTTGCTGCAGCCTACAGATCTCCTGGGATGGTCCGTGCTGCAAGGCAGTTGTGAGTGGCTTTTGTGTATGAAATTTCTGGTATGCATGGAGGCAGAAAGCAGATGAAGTCAGTTCTGCCTCTTTGCATGTTGGACTCTTACAGCTAAAAACGGATTTGGTCACACATTTACTTGAGCAGGTCTTAATCTAAACAGCAGGGGGCAGTTTTGCACACACATTTTGTGCATGCTCACCCTGCAAAATCCTAATTTTTAGAATCTTCCTGTCTGGTGAGGTGATGCAATGCAGCATTTTGTCCAGGCAGATTTGGTATGGTGTATAAGATAGGCTCAGTGGAGCAGCAGTGGAATGTGTTTCTGCTGATAATATCTAATTTTGGCTTTTTAAAATCCTGTGTGTTTAAATTGTTCTGATGACATGATTAGGCAGATTTCCCTTTTTCTCTCAATCCTTCAACACAAACTAGGTATGTAGATAAGCCAGCTGCATTGAACAACTTAAACTCTGCAACAAAATGCAACTGCATCTGATTCCCAGGCATGCAAGAGAAGTTTTCCCCTGCCCAGCTGTGATTATACTGGGTGAGTTCTGCTAGCTGGAGTGAAAGGAATGCACCTGTTAACTGCAGTAGGGGTGGAAGTGAAATCTGCATCTTGACATTTTGCCTGGAGTTGGACTCTGCCTATGGTGGCCCACGTGAGGAGAGCCAACCAAAAAATGAAGAGGCAAGATATTATAGGTTGGTGACAGGATGCATTTTCAATGCTGGTTGAATTTCAGCTTGAGGTGACAAAATCTACTCACCCTGTTGTGATCCTGCAGCTGACATGAAGTAAGGTGATCTCACACCTTGTCTCTCTCATGCCTTGGAGGCAGCTATTAGCATTGTAGTGGCACCCTGTCTCAAAACCAAATCTTAGCTACTACATCTCAAAAGTGTTTATTCTCTGCTTCCTGGTCTGTGTTTGTGGGGGGTAAATTGTGCGTATGCTATACGAGCAAATGGAAATTTTCCACCCTTGTAGCTGTCAGTCAGCGTTTTTCCAAGCATTCAACTTGTTAGTAAGAAATTCTTCAAAGTCTGCTTATAACATGACATCTAGAGAAAGCTGTTTAATAAAAGATACTGTCTGAAAACCATGCTTCTTCTCCTTCCTTAGGTCACTCTGGCCATGTTACACCCTGTAACATAGCCTGGAAGATACAGAAATTTGCTGTTAAAAACCAGTATTTGCCTGTTTTGGCATGTATGTAAAAAAGCATTTCCCGGAGCTCTGAAACAACCTGGTTAGCAGCTCTTGTTGTATTTAATATTATTTAATGAGAAAGAATGTACATTCAGCTTTGATGATTAAAATGACAATGATTATTGCATGAGTTTGTGAATTATAATGCAATGACTAATTAAATGGAGAAATGAAGAAAAGGGATTCTTGAGCAAGCATGTTCTTTGAGAAACTCTCCCTTGTTGTTGTTAATTGATAGTACACACCTAATCAATTCATAGCAGCATTTCATTACTGGTGGGAACAGTCTGGTTTTGATGAAGATTTACTTTCACCACACATTGACCTGGTATAATTGCCTGGTCCTGTAAGTTACCGTGAGGAAGACTGCCAGCTCCCAGCACTAAGGAGGTGGAGGTTTTTGCCTGTATGAAGAAGGGAAGCCCCATCTGACCCCAGGTTACAGCCTCCATATTTATTGAGTTCTTCTAGGTGGAGTGTTTGCTATAATGACACCTGAATTTGCATAACCATGAGGGGTTGCTGTTTGGTTTATGTTTCATTTGTTTTTACCTCTCTATCTAAAGTTTTGAACTTAAACGCCAGGTTCCTTGGCTTATGTTCGAAGCTGTCTTGACACAACAAGGCCCTTTTTTACTTCTTTGTGGGAATGTTATTTACTGGCCATTGGCACTGGCAGAATTCTTAGCATGAAATTATTATTATTATTATTATTACTTCTGTATCAGCAGAGATGTGTGTGGCACTCTGAAGAATCTGTCAAGATGAAGTCTCTGCTTCTGCAAAGTCACAGCCTGCGGTCCTGATCCCGTAATTTACCCTGCATGGTCCTTTCCTCATGGAAACCTAAGCAGTCAAGAGCAGGACACTGGGACAGTGACACAGGAAGGGAGAAGGTAAGGTTTAGGATAGTATGATTGTTTTGGTAGTAATTGGGCGGGTGTTTTATCTGAAATTTGTTTGAAGCTCTGAAGCTTGCCTCTCTTCTACGTCACAATCATTTTAGACTAGTTACCTAATCAGTGCTAGTTACTAGTGTAATCAGGAAAAATCAGACTTCAACCAACCATAGATTTGCTTATAAATCCTGAAACCTACGAAAAGAAAAAAGTATTAAAGGCACTCTATAACTGAATAGATTTGAGGCACAACTTCCCTCCCCTCCCCCAACTGAAATCAACGACATGAGCTGTCAGGCACTGGGTTAATTGCTCTGCTGGCAGTCCTGCACTTCGTAAGTACCTTCTGCATTGAAAATGTAAGAAGCAATTTTCCAGAAATCTAGCTTGCTGTTGGATAGCAACTTTAAAAGGAACTCTGTTCTGTCAAAACTTTGTAATCAGCCCAAACCATAGTGCCTGAAATTCAGTGACACAATCATGCAAATAGGAAAGCTGGGTCATAGGTATTAAAGCAGGCATAAATAAGGGAAACAGCCTAGATGGCAATGCAGTGAGTCAGTGTCCATCCTAGACGTTGGATTGCAAACTGTGAATGCTTGACAACCTGATAAAACGGTTGAAAATTGGAGAGGTATTTTACAGAGAGAGTTGTAGCCCTGTTTTGGACAGCTGCCCCATCCTTAAAAACAATGCAGCCTTCTCAATCATGCTTTTGACCCTCAAAGTCTTGGTGGTTAGAGCAGATCTGTTGGCTAGAATGGCTCTATACCCTTTTTTCTAATTTGGAGCTGCTTTCCAGAAAGGAGAGGAGGACATGCCTGGCAGGAGCTGGTTATGTGGTAACCATATATTCAGGAAGTCAGATGATCAGACTGGTGTGTCCTGCCACCCTCAAGAACCAATGGACCATCTGGTTTTTAGTGGGAGCTTGAGCACTAAGCTTGAGCACCACCTGGGCACCTTGGCTTCTCTGGGAAACTATGAAAGTAAGTGCTCATAAATTATGTTGATTTTCTAGAGGAAACACAGCCCCTGGGATGGAATGTATTGATACTGGGGCAGTGCTCTTCCCATGCTTTTGGTCATAAAATGTGAAGCAGGGAAAAAAACTGACACCTGTGTAGAATCCCTCTCTTTATTTTGGTTATTTCCAGGATGGTGTTAGGACCTTGTCCCGCTTGACAAGGTCGGGAGCAGTGTTTTCCCTGCTGCATTGCCCTTGAAGATCTTCAGCAGGCCTGACAATATTTGTCATTAGATTTTAGATCTTTTCACAGATGGATGTCTCCTACCTTGGGCAGCACATTTTCAAGGAAAACAGTGATCTCACCCTGATTTTAAAGAAAAAAGAAACAGATTGCAGTCTGACAGAACCAGCAATGGCTCAGACTCAGGAGTATTCGTGGCCTTTCCTTTTTTTAAAATCTGACTGTTCAAATTCTGCCTCCCCAGCTCCTGGTAATGTTGCAGGTGATGTGGGCTTGGTCTCAGGGGGTGACAACACGGACTTTATTATTAGTTGATGCAGGAGTGGTTTTGTAAATTCAAAGTATTTGCAGGTGCTCATAGTATATGCAGTTACCAAAGAATTTGTAGAGATCATCACTGGGTTTTTGAAGACATGCTGCTGTAAGAGTAGTTCACTGGATCAGCACAGATTATCTTCATTTGAGGGAACTTAACTGCATTTTCCTTTTTTCTTGGAAGACCACACTGTTTTTTCCTAATATCAAAGAATATCACCCTTTTTGACATGCCTGCAGATGCGGTATAGCTGTGCTCTTGTGAAGCTTCACAGGGTTCAGGGACCAAAGACACAGACCCGATGATTAGCTAGACACACCATCCTTTGCCCCAAAGCCAATACAGTCTGCTGCTAATCACCTGTCAATGCCTATAAGGTGTGAGACTGGTCATTTATTTCAGTGGGAAGGTCATGTGCCAGGAAGAAGAGCTTTGTGGGCAGTCTTGGATGCTTGATGCAAGGCTTCTTCCATTGCTTCCCAAAATGATGGTGTCTTCTGGCAGAGTTTAGGCAGTGGGAATATTTTTGTTTTCTGGGTAAATATAAGTCTGCTGTAGCCAGGATCTTTCAATTTAACAGCTTTCAGTGAATGTCAGAATTCTCATACACCAAAGCTCTTTTTTCTTTTTAACTTGCTGTGTGAAGGTCAGACAAAAGGATTTGTTCACTGCCCTTTGCTGGGCATCTTCTGAAGACCCAGTGCCTGCCTTTTGCTCTCTAAGGGGCTTAGCACTTTGGCTTTTCTTTTTTAACGTGTTGAAAGGTTAACACTTGTATTCTTTTCAGAATACAAATGCAGAGGTACGTTGCAGAGGTACATAGCAGAGTAAAATTTTCAGGGTTGGCACTGCAGATAGCATCAGGGCACACAGGTGTTTGGTCCAACATGACTGGGAACAGGGCATCAGGTCTAAATTCAGGCCTGTCTGCATGGGACAAGGTAGCGCTCACTGCTCCCGCCAGCCCATCATGTTGCCACAGACATCCATGTGATACCTGCAGAGGATGACGAAGCTGCGGTAGCTTTGTGTGCAGCAGCAGCAACCGCAGCAATAGAAGATGAGATTCTGTGGGTCTCAGTGTAAACACCAGCTTTTCCTAGCAAAGCCAAGTTTGTCTTAAACTTCTTTATGGTGGAATTTTTCCCTTTTCCCTTGCCTTCCTACACCTGTCTTTTATAGACCAAGTCGTTTTGCAGTTTTCAAGCTTGGCTGTACATCACGGGAAGGAAAGGGGGTCCCATGTCCGGGTAGCTGCGTGCTGGCCACCGGAGCTGGCGGAGTCCCGCTGCTTCGGCTTCCAGAGCCTGTGTCGCTAGATGGCAATGTGGCACTCCTGCAGCTGCGGCCCCTGAAAAATGGCTTGCTTTTCCTGTATTTATCTCTGCCAAACTGATGATTGCACCCACCACCTCGGCAAGAGAACAGAACAAAATCATTTCATAGAACATTACAGCTGTTGTGCNAAACCTTCTTTCTTAATCACTCTCCTTCTAAAAACAGAGAAAACATAGCCTCTTGGGAGCAATTAGCTGTGAGAAAAGCATTTCTCAAACAATTGCCAGGAAATATTGTCTTGACCGATATTCCTGATGTAACACTGTCGTTCTCAGTACTGTTATTCTAACATACTCGACTGAAAAAACAGCAGGATACAGATCTGTAACGCACGATCTGCAGCTTACCACCTACCTTACCTTTTTATATTCATTTGCTTTCAGTTTGTGTCCTCCCCCCACCCCCTGGAGCCATTCTGTTTAGGAGAGTGAAGAATTATTTGTGACTCTCCTCTTGTGACTAGTGTTATCAGGCCCAAGACTGTGACAAGGCACGGCTGAAAATTAAGGTTATGCCTCTGCTGCCTGGGTTCCTGATTGAAATTCAATGTTGTGTGCTGCGGAGGGAATCAGGCTGCGCGCTAACAGCGATCCCTCCTAGCCTTAAAAGCCTGGCAGCCTGAGAGTACGTGAGGTTGGTGAAGCCTGAATTTCAGTGGGAGCAGTTGGAGAGCAGGTATACATGAAGCAGGCAGCAGAAATACACTGAGACCAGGGTCTTGACCCTGAAAGCCCTCTCCCCATTTTAGTATTCGTGGAAGATAGACCAGCCTGTAGGGTGGGAACAGGTTGGAGGGATGGTGGTAAACTTGAAGTGCTAAAAGCCCGTGTTAGCAGTGGCTAGGGACTCCTACTAGCTATCCAGATAGCTGTGCGTACACACGTGCGTGCCCATTCGCATGCACAGCCATAGCTGTTTGTATTGTGCAGTTCAAATTTTGTCCTTCCTTACATAAATTTGTGGAGGTTTGAGAAGCGAGCCTTGCTCTGTGGGACAGGGTGTAAACTGAAGCACCTTCTGGAAGACAGACAGCAGTGTAATCCTTTCATTCAACCATGTCTGCAGCTGCTTTTTATAAACTTGGCATAAATACATACTCAGTGAAGCCAGGCCTGTGTAGCTGGAAAATATTTTCCACCATCCAAAAAAACCAGAAGATTGGAAAAAGAGCCCAGAAATTGTGCATAACATGGAATGGCCTCACTTGTGGTTTTTTTCCATGACTTCCTCAGCTCATTTTTCTGCTGCCAATTTTAGAAGCCCATAAGTCATACTTGTTAAACTTTCTCAGTTAAAATGTAACTCTAAGAACAAAGTCATATGATATGTTGCAGCCAAATAATCCTTCCAGAGCCTCTGACTGGAGAAAAGCTACCCCGATCTGGCCAGCTTGCAAACCCGCACAGGCTCCTGTCCCGGGAGAGGCAGGGCTGAGGGGCAGGTTCACAGCCCGGGGCTCAGCTGTGTTGCCCGCATGGGTGATGGCTTCCCAGTGGACTTCAGCAATGTCTCCCTGCTTTTGCCAGGGTGGTCAGGCAAAAATTTCAGCTCCTCCCCTAGAAGGACTTTAGGCAAGAGGCTGAACAGAGGAGGGAGCAAGGGGAGGCAGCACAGAGGGTTTGGCGGTGGAGGAAGGTGCTGCTGCGGTCAGGGTGAAGAAGCTGCGGGGTGAGAAAACAGCAGGTTGCCAAAAGTGAAAGTGAATTTGCTGGAGGGTTTGAAGAAAGCACATCCTCATTCTCATTTAGTGCTTTTTTAAGTGTTGAATCAATATGGAAGTACATTCATGCCAGGAGTAATACTTTTGTTTGCCAGTTTTGCCCTATTTTATAGGGTGATTTTGCTTACACCATACCCCAAATGACTGTTTTGAAATGCCATCCTTTGTCCAGGGTCTGCTCTGAGCCTTTGCAAAGACCAGATTCCCAGTCACTGCTGGGAGGATGTCACTCTAAATTTACCCTTGGCAGTAGCCAAGAGTGGGATCTGGCTGGTGGCCGTGCTGGCAGTGGTGCTGCAGCCTGCCTGCACTGGCAGTCCCGGCCTGGGCCCCTGTGACCTGCTGCTGGCTTGGGAAGGCAGGGAGTCCTGGTATCCCAAGGGCTACCTTAGGCGGCCTCTGTGCCAAGAGTGTGCAAGTCTGCAGGGTGCGAGGGACTGGAGCAGGCAGAGGAGAGGAGGAGGAGGAGAGGTGAGAGGAGGGAGCGGAACTGTGAGGGGCTTCATCTGCTCAAAGTTCCAGCCCTGCCTCCCCTTTGTGCTGGGGGCGGAGCAGCATGAAAAAGCTCCCTCTGGGAAAAAAAGAAAGAAAATACTTATGTTTTCCCCCTAAATATCAGCTTTTGAGTTTGGTTCTGGCCCTCGATGGAAACTGGGAGACTGTCTGGAGGAAGTCGGGGGAACCACGCTGCTGTGCAGCGGCTGCCGGGAGTGGTGGGCCCCAGAGACCGCCTTCCTGCGGCAGGGCGTAACGCCCTCTCAAAGCCTGTGTGGTCTTCACGGGAAGGGAGGAACTCAGCAAACCCACTGGAAACAGGCAAGGGTGTTGTAATGTTTTTTGGACAGCCTGTTTCAAAAAAACAGTGACTGCCTCTCTCTCTCGCTCTCTCTCGCTCTCTCTCTCGCTCTCTCCCCCTCTCCCTCCCCTGGCAGCCACTTCCCGTGCCATGACATTGAGGGAGGTGGTGGTGACTGATGTAACCGCGGCCAGGGAGAGTCACTTGCCCAATGTGCAGAGGCTGGACGATGGCCAGAGAAATTTGCTAAGGCTGGGTTTTCTCACAACGGGCTCCCTGTGCCTCTGCACATACCTGTAACTGGGCCAGGTGCTTGGCACGGCCGGCTCCCCAGCCGACTACACGAGGTGGCAGAGCTACTCAAGCCAGGAGGAGGAGAAGAAGGAGAGAAGGGGGAAAATGTTGTTCTTTTCCCACATGAATGCAGACCCAATAACATACCTAGGCACGCATTGTTTGTGTCACTATGCTGTAGTTCATAACACTGTTCGCTGAGGCCAGCTGTTCTTTGTGCTCACGGCTGGAGTGTGGGGGAGATCGTGAGGAGAGGCCTGGCAGTTTTTTTGCTGGATCACCACCTTTAAGTTATTGTGACAGACCTTTAAAAGGATGTCTTTGTATAAACTGGAATATAATGCTCAGCTGGGCTCTTAAATTCTGGCTCTGTTGAGAAAAGAGATCCTTTCATATCGATTGTCATTTTGTATGCAGTTCAGGCACCGACTTGTAGAAAATCTGGGCCAAGAGAGATATCATTAGGTATTTATGGGGGTTTGGTTGGCTCAGCAGTCAGTTTTTCCATTGTCATGCCGTGACAGTAGTGCATTACATACACCCTCAGGAGACATCCTTCTGCTACCACAACAATAAAGGACTTTTTTTTCTTTTTCTGACTCATCTTCGGCTTGAAAAAAAAAGCCAACCACCACCAGTAAATATAATTAGCAACAGGCAGATACACTTTAGGTAGCTTTCAGAGCCCACTGGGATAGTTCCTGTTAAAATATATTCTCATGGTTGCTCACCCATGCTTGGACCTCCAGCTGCACTCCTGATTATACTTAGATGTTTTAACATAGCCTAGTGATGTTGTAGGCTGAGGACCCATTTCTAGTTTGGACAAAGAGGAGGAATGTATTTAATGCTGAGATCATCTTTCATGCACACGCAGGAGCTTTGGCCAGACTCACAGGCCAGGGGAGTACAAATGGCTGTGCTGTGCCGGATGCGAGGTCTGCTTAGCTCTTTATCCTGCCTCTGGCAGGGGCCAGCAGCAGATGCTGTGGGAAGGAGGACAAGAAGCAGAGCAAGTCGAGACTGATTCTGCTCCAGTGTGCCCTCTTGGCTCTCTGCATAGCTATTCTCATTCACTGAAGGAGAGGGGAAGAGGGAACTACTTCCTTAGGCCTGTTCCCCAGCCTCTTCGGGTCCCTGCTGTGCAGTGGCCCTTGTTTGTTTTGCTTCCCAGATGTGGGGTGGAACACAGACCTAGGTCTGCTCGGCTTCGCTTTGGATCCACTTGGTCACATGAGGGTTTCTGGGTTAAATATGTCCTGGCCCCCTCAGTATTTTCCTTATGTAAGCGTGATGGAGCCAGGAGCAGGTGGCATACAGCTGGGCTCTGCTGTCTGCCAGGTGGGTGTTCCCTTACACGGCAGGCCAAAGTCTGCCATCCCAGTTAGGGGCTGCTGCCTGTCCTGTTTGTGCCATTGGAGCACCGTGAAGCTGGGACCCAACCTTCGGGTCCATATTTCATCCTGGGGTGAGGGCTGACACCAGTCACATGACTGTGAGCAAGCCAACTGGGAGATTATATGGCTTTGTTTATTTATTTATTTATTTTAGCTTGTGACTAAGATGGGGGAGTATTTGGATGGAGCCGCTCCTCCCAGAAATTGCTGTTTATATTTCAGTCTCCTGAGCAGAGTCAGTCGTATCTGAAGTGCTCATAGCCCAGCAGTGGTATGTGGGCTCTACTGGCATGTCCTCACATAACCTGGCATTCACGCTGCTGGACAGAGTGTGGGCTGGTTGTTTGCTCATCCCGAGTGCAAATGAGCAGAAGTTTTCCTCTGTATTCCTGATTGCTGAGCTCAGAGGGGTGGAGGAGAGGAAGAGCAAGCTTCCCTCTGAAAAGTGGCCAGGGATTGAGTAGGGCCAAACCTGGGGTTACACTGAGAAAAATGAGACCGTGTGGGTGGTGGCCCTATAGCCGCAGACAATATTGCAGGGCTCACTGGTGCAGCATGTGTTCAGCCCAGTCACTTGTAACGCTGGTGTGTGTGTAAGTGAGTACCTGCTGCCATGTGATCAAAAGGAGAGAGATGCTTTTAGAAACATGCGAGGGTGGTGTGAAAAAACAAGTCAGCTGAAGCATCCCTAGCTTGTAGGACACCTGTAGGCTAGTAGGCACAAATGAAACTGCACAGAAACTCCTCAAATATCAAGCTGGTGTTTACTTCCATTATCTCTACCTAATTCCACCTGTGTAAGCTACTTATTTCTTCGGGATCTCATGAATTCAAGATACTGGTTGTAGACACACCTAATCTGCAGGGGAAAGGCAGAGCCAGCTCTGACAACTTTGAGGGAAAATGGTTTCCCAAAGCAAGGGTCTTTGTCCCTGTGTCAGGGCAGAGGTCAATACAAAGAACTAGCCAAGAAGAATTTAAAGCCTAGGGCTTCAAACAGCACTTGACTAGGTGGCTAGGAAACTAATGGTATATGGGGAAAGAGGATTTTGTATTCTTGAGCCAAGAGAAGTTTGGGGAATCCTGTCCCCTTATGTCATCAGTTGCTAAAACAAGTCTTCTGGAAATGCAAAACTCTGTCTCTCCCGCTCCTTGCCCTATAGCAATATAAGTAAAACAACTTCATCTGAGTTTTGTGATAAATGAGTAATCCTGCCTCCAAGGCTGTCTGGGACTTCTGCACCACATCCTTTCTCCAGCTTGTAATTCAGCACAGTATTTTACAATGTCTGGGATAGAGATCATTTCTTCTGTGTAGTGTGCTGTGGTATGTTCCTTGGGCACAGTGCTGTCTATGAGGTGAGAAGTGGGGCAAGACTCCTCTTGGGCCATCGGTACTGGGCATTTTCTGGCTTAGCACTTCCTAATTCTTCAGTAAGTCCCCTGATCAGCTAATGACTGAGGTCAGGCCTGTTAGCCTTTGGTCAGCAAACTAAAACCTGATTGGTTTTTTTCTGAGCCAAGTTTGTAAAAAAGGCATTGACCAAAACTTTAAAGCTGTCATGGCAAAGGCTAGAAAAAGGGAAGAAACCAACGCCAGCTCAAGTGAAGTGTATGCTGTGAGTGGTGCTCTCATTTCCAGCAGGGAGGACTTTGACATTCTAAACCAGCAGCTCAGCCATGGCAGTGCAGCAGAAACCCTCCAGAGAAAGGACTGTGGAAACTTGCCTTGTGTTGGTGGTACCTCCTGGTCAGGGCCCAGCAGCTGTGGGGCTGCAGGGAAAGTTTGTGTGGTGCTTGCTCATGTGTTTAGTGAAGGATCTGCAGACTCCAAGCTGCCTTCCTGTTTGTGAGCTCCTTAATCTGTGTCTTCAGTGGTAACTGGGGGAGAGGAAAAGCAGCTTTCTAGCCATGTTGCGGTTGATCATTTTACAGTGATGAAAGACCTAGATATTAGTGGTTCTCAGAGATGCTGAGTGAGACAGGTTTGGGCTTGGGAACACCTATGCAAAGATAGAGTATTCCCAAGGAGGTAACTGTGTGAAACTGGTGTAAATGAGGCCAGGATCATGGGGTTCTGTTCTCCAAATACGAATTTTATATTGAGGTCAGTGGGAGGCAAAGGTGTGCCAATCTTTGGGTCCACGGGGTTTTTTTTGCCACTGCTTGTGCACAATGGAGAACCTTGGGGAAGCATTTATGAGTGAGTTGACTACCTGCACCTTGCCTGATTTATGTCCTTCTGGCTTGTGCTGATGCACAGCCAGACATTGGCAGCTTTCTTTGTGTCTAGATCACTGCTTCCATGTGGTTAAACATGCAAAGTGTCTTTCAGAGAGAAGGAATGGGGTTAGGAAGAGGAAGCTGCTGTGTGAGACTTAGTTTGCATTATTGAATCATGCTGGGCTTGGTTTGGTAATTCCCTCTCTCTAGGCCCAGAGTTTCAGTGGTTTCATGTTTCAGCCAAGCACAGCATCAGTAAGTCCATTCTCCCAGGAAGGCCAGACTTACTTTCAATCCATCCCTCCCCTTCTCCCTGGGAGACTAAGGCTGTTTAAAGGCAGCAAGGGTACGGGATGCAGTGTGAGCAGTAGGAAGAGCTTTTGCTTCCTGTCAGTTTCTTGTCCTTTGGTGAGCAGGCAGGGACATCTTTCTCCTTTTCCCATGTAACCACTGAAGTGTCCAGCTGCCCCTACGAGGGTTTGGCTGCCTGTACCTCAAACGGAACTCAAGGCCATTTGTGAGTACCCATGACCTCCCAGGACTGGCTCTTGGCATAGTTTTCCCTCTGGCCTCACCAGCTCAGGAGGAGCCCCATCCAGTCATGATAAATTTGGAGGATGTGCTTTTACTGATAGTGCCTAAGGAAAATTTGTGGTGGCAGATGACAATGCACTTGTATCTTAAAGCTGCTCTGTGGTACTGAAGGACGATTACTGAAATGAATAAATAAATGTAGCAAAAAAAAATTCAAGAAAGAAAACAGCTTTCCAGAGGAAAGTTACGGACTTAGCCATCAGCCTAGTTTCATTCATTTTGGGCTGGGTGACAGTCACAAGTTCAGAATTCAGTGACATTCAAACCTTTCTCACAGGTGAAGGGACACAAAATGGGATCTAATTTGTTCTTCATGGGGCATCACTTTCTGGTGTTCTTTTTTTTTTTTATTTGGCAAGAAACTACAGGTAATTTATGTCAATGTCATCAAAGAGACATTCTTGTTACTCACAAATGTGACCTTGTATCCAGCTAAAACAGTTATAGCGGGTAACCAGTGAGATGCTCAACTTACATCCACAGGGCAGATTTTCCAAGCAGGGCTAGCTGCCATGCTGTCCAGCCACATTGGTGCCAATTGATTCTGGGAAAATGCGGGCAGTGATGCCATAGACCAGTAACGACAGAGAATTCCTGAAAGAAGCCTTCTGAGAGCAGCAGCCCCTGGTGCAGCATACTGCGGGATGCACTCCACTACTGTAGGGACAACTGAAATGTGGGAGAAGGGGTCAGACAGTCACACTGGCACGCTGCAGTGTCCTGTCTGCACAGCAGGCAGCAACCTTACTGAACCGGCCACGGAAAATGGGCTGCTTGGCCAGGAGGAAACAGCTTAGACATCACAGCTTTCATTCAGAATTAGCTGTGAGCTGGCCAGGAGCTGGCCAGGCACAAATGGTGTTTAGGATTTGTCCTGTCCTGCCAGCTGCGTTACCAACAAGGCAAAAACTGTCTGAGGAACAAGGCTTGGGTTCGCACACTTAAACCATACCTGTCATAAGGTTGCTAAACTTTTCCCTAGAGCTGGTACTACACTATTTACTGTATTGGCATGCTGTCTTTTCTGTTCAACTGCTGCATAATTGTACTATAGCACGTGCTGTTGACAAGGACTAAAGCTCAGATCAAGCTGTGTAAAGAGGTAGGGCCTTGATCTCTTCATGATGAAACCAGAGTATATTACTGGATGCCAAATGAGTTATTCCCTGTTTATTTCAGTTTAAGAAAGCTTAGAATCTGATCTTCAGATCACATTATTTCTCTAATTCAACTGGTCATATTTATAAATTCATGTAAAGGTCAAAATGATCCAGTAAATGCCAGCACACAATCCTAGCACTTGCAAAACTCTGAATGTATATATTGGCACTTTTCTTACTTGCTGACTGCGGGACAAATAGGTTTCATATTGGGACATCCAAGTTTGTTTCAGCAGCTGGATGCATGACAAAGCCATGTTATAATCTGGGTACTGATTACAGCTTTGAAACTTGTTGGCTCAGCATGTGGTGAATTCGGATGTGTAGATAGATCAACTTTTTAGTGACCTATGGTTTGATTTCAGCATGGAGAAGATTGTCAGCATATTTGTGCTAATTAAGGAAACGGCATGGGAAACTCCTTTCCACTGCAGATACAGCCAGAGCTCAGGAAGTGTCATTGCTCCTCAATGTTTTTTGTAACAGACAGTTTGTCTTGAAGGAGAGAAACAGCTTTGCATCTTACCTGTATTTCTAAGCTTGTTTAGTTCTTGCCCAAGTCTTCTGTTTTAACCTGCTTCTGGAGAATGGATTGACCAGTTAGGTCACAAACACATTAGGAGAGGGTTTCAGCTGTATTTGGGGCCAGTAGTGCAGGCTTAGATTCTCTGCCTTGATTGGGTTTATTTGTAATGTTGACAGTGAACACCAAGAAATAAACACAAGTTTGGGCTCACGCTTTGCTGGAATAACTTTCTTGGTGTTGAAAATAATACTTTTGCCCAACACTAACTCTTTCCTTTCACTCGGACAGTGTTTTGGATATGTTATGCTACTCTTAACACATTCCCATATTCAAGTTCCTAAGAAGGCAGGCTGAAATGTTACCAACTCTCTTAAGTTCTTTCTGTTACACTGAGTCAGCTGCTGTGATTTTACCTTTGCTCTTGGTCAAAGTATTACACTCGATTACCTTTTTGTTTTTTTTTTTTAAACAAATGTTTGTTCTGTGTGCCTATATTTCCTCCAACTTCAATAACAAAAGCAGCACATTACTTTTGTTATTAATAAGACAGGTACACGTAGAAGCCCTTGATGTTTGGCCTGTGGATTCCCAAGGGATTCACAGCTCAAACACAAAGGGCAAACAAAAATGGGAGAAATAAGTGCCTTTATTTACATTTATGAACAGGGAACTGAAGTAACCACAATTAAAGGGGCACTCAGTTCCTTCTTAGTGAAAGACCAAAGGAAGAAGTCCTCAGTGAGTCTATGAGTAGACTCAGGACCAGCAGATCTCTGTTCTGCAGATGGCTCTGGACTCAGTTCTGCTCACAGGCCCCAACAATGCTCGGTCCAGCAACAGCCATATGTCCACGTGCCTGCCCGCCTGAGCTCTGGACAGCAGCCCAGCCCTTCACTAGGTCAGCAGAGTACTCCTGTTCCCGGTGCAAGGTGCTCCCAGGGCTTCTGGCCTGCCCCCTCTGCATTAGTAACAATTCTTGGCTGAATTGATGCCTGCAGCGAGAGGTTGTGGTGGCTGCTTGTATTGAGCACTGAAGGCCTCCAGAATGGCAGCTGCCATAAGTAGGGGGTCATGGCAGACCTTCCCCACGTTCCAGGTCATGGCAAGAGTTTTGCAGCTCTTACAAGTTGAAGGTGGAGTCAGCTGTAACCTGACTTACCTTCCTTGGCATTTTGAAGTCTGGTGAAACATGATGCATAATGACATTTATTCTGCCTTTGCAAGTAGGAGACTGCCTTTAAGCCAGAGTGTCTCACTGGCAAACCTTACCTCAATGCAGAGTGCTTATTCAGAAGTAACCGCAAAAATGAGGGCTGGCTAAATAATGCCTCTGACTGAAAGGATCCAGTGAAGCTCATTATAATGGTTTTAATGACTTCCAATTCAGCTGTGTCTGTGATATCAGAGTGCAAAGGTAATTATGGAAGTGCTAAATACTATTATTATTTGATATTAGTGACAGGGTGGAGGTGAGACCTGGTGAGTCCTTCTCCCATCTGGCCTCGAGAGGAATGAGGGTTGCCCCTTCCCTCCACCCCTCTCAAGGCATGCGAAGGAAGGACTCTGCAGGCAGGGTGGAGCCAGGACTCTGCTCCCTCTTCCAGCTGCAGCAGCCTTGACTCTTACTTTGCCTTCATGGTGTCAGGAGGTGGCTTCTTTCCATGTGCAGCAAACTGAGAGAAAGGAGAAATGTCTCCACACCACCCTTCTTGCCTCCATCTTTTCAGCAACGGAAGCAAACATGCCTTCTCTCTCTCTCCCACACTGGTTTTGCTGGTCTTTCCCTCCGTTTACTCTTTCCAGTGGCCCTCTGCTACTACCTGATGTTGCTGGATTTTCCCATCATTTTTATTTCTTAACTGTGTGATCTGGGTGGGGCTTCACCAGCACAAGTGCTCCTTGGCTTGCACTGGGATTTGTGCTTCCTCTGTGCTGTCAGCTCAGACTCTGAGGACTAGGAGCAGGGTGTTCAAGCCTGGCTTTGTAGGGGTCTCAGACCAGATGACCTCCTGAGGTCCCTGTCAGACTCAATTATTCTGTGTTTTGGAGGTCTTGTCTTGCTACTGACATAGCTCTAGCCCGTGAAAGTGCTAACCCTTTGACCCGTGAGGAGTTTTTAAGGAAACAGTGATGACTTACATGGTTAACAATTAGCTACCCGACTTTTGTGGAGGGCCCAACAGACTACGTGATCTGTGGGAACTCTATGTGCTACCAGGGTCTACAGGGAAAGCTGCAAGCAGCCTTGCTGGCCCTCCCGGATCATGGGTGAAACAGTGAGAGCACATTCAATTAGCTCTGTTCACTGACCACGCCAGCCTGCACTAGGAGAAACCTGTGTGGTGGCGGTGAGTCAGACTCAAATGATTACTTGACCCAAAGGAAGGCTTGATGATACACTGAGGCTGGGACACACCAGCAGTGATTATATGATGATTCACTGCCTGTGCTCTGCCATTCAAAACATCCTCTGTGTTGCACAGGCAGGGCCATTCACGGCGACTGCAATGAGGAAATGATGTTTGCACCTTTAGCTGCCACCTTCTCAATGAACCTTTCAGCAGCTGCCTGTGGTGTGGCGCTGGTCTCCCTCTGGGCAGGCTGACACTGGGGAGGTGTGCTGGCAGGGGCAGCTCCCTGATGTGCCAGGTGACTACAGCTGGGCACTTCCTGCCAGTAAGGTCCAACCTCACCCTCAGAAGGTTTGGCCAAAGTGAAGTGCAGCCAGGCATCCCAGTGGCCCCCCAGCACTATCCTCTGCAGCGTGAAAGCGCATCACTGGACTTTAAGGCTAAACTGAGGGGCAGGTGGGAACTCGAAGTCCTTTAATTCTCTGCATTCCAGCCCATAATTTGCACATCATTACTCTCGTAAATTCTTTGCAGAGCTGTTCCCATTTCCATTTTCCCTGCTGTCAGAAATGTGCACCTCACACAGCCCAGACTGCTTCTGTTTCTTTTATAGAGGGGCACATAGTCTGCTGTCTATACTTCCCTCTTTCCTGTTCCACCCACCTTTTTGTCTTTCACTCTTCCTCTCCTCTCCAGATCCTCTCCTGCCAGATGCATGCACTCATATGGTTTTACAAAAATGGTCTGAGTGTACTGACTACATCTAGCTCATTCTGCTAAATGCTTTCAAAAGTGCTGATATTACTGCACACAGAGCAGGGAAGTCCTCAGCACATGGAAAGCACCATTTTTTCCTGACCCAGGAACTGATACTGCTTGTGGCAGTTTGCTGGCCACTGGTAAGATCTGAGGCTCAGAAAACTTACTCATGTTGGCCAGGACTCACAAACGTGTTGGGGCTAATAATGCACATGGTCTGTATTGTGCTTTCCCTGCAGCTAAGTTGAGCAACGTGTTAGTTAACAGGCAAGGCATTACTCACAGCTCCTAAACCTCGTGTTTTGCCAGTGACAAAGTTGCAAACTTGAAGTACAACAACCCTGATGTTTTCTGTGTAGTGTAAAGGCCAAGGTCCAACAGAGTTGTGATCCATCCTCATAGTCTTACAGTTAGTTCTGCCTGGACTTTTTCCAAATTTAAGTCTTCAGCTGTCTTGCATTCTTGCCAGCTCTCCTATATGTCTAAATAACTAGGTGAACTCTCTCTGGAAAGGAATCTATCTCATTAATTTAGTCCTTTCTTCCTGTGAATGAACTGTCTTCAAATTGTCTATCAAATGTGTTTTACATGCAATAGTATTATTTGTGTCCCATCTAAGTGTTAGCTGGCTATGGCTTCTCCGTGTGCTCTTGGATGTAATTGTGGTTTTAAGTACCCTCCGCTGGTTATTCATAGCATGCATTTAGTCATTTAACAAACATGGTATTAGTTCTGCTCTCTAAGTGGATGACTAATACTCTTATAAATAGGAGGAATGTGATCTGAAAGGTCACGTGAATGTTCCCAGTGTGAATATATCCCCAAACTATGAGACTTCTCATTCCAGGATCATGCTTGCAAAAAAGAAAATGCTCATTATTAGGAAGAAGGAAAAGGGTTCAAAACCCATTCAAGCAATTTCTCTGCTTTAACTCAAACAATTTGCAATTGTTTGTACAGTCTTGCATTGCAAAAGGTTTTTGCAATGTTTGCTTTTCTCTGCAATCTCTCCTGACCTGCTTGGGAACATACGAATTGGAGCAGTCCTGATCTCTGTCCTGTGCCAGTGCTCTCCCTTGGAACACAAGACCTGAATGTTTCTTACGTAAATATAAGAAACATCTTTTTACTTTCTTCCTAATTTCTTTCACATCACTTTGGAAAGCAAGACAGTGCCTAACACTGGATTCCAAAGGAGATGAGAGTGCACAGTACAGGTTGCTGCACTGCCTGTAAACCGACAGCTTTTCTCAGCTCAGTACCATGAAGAGATGTTGTGCTGCCCAGGCAGGGGTAGAGAAATCAGGGGTGCTTGCTAATGCGGCCTCCAAAGAGGTCAGGTTTCTCTGATGGAAAATGCAGGAGAAAAAATGCAGGAGATCAGCTATGCAGGCACCCTCGTCTTTTCATTTTTATCAAACGAAAACAGAGTCACTGACTGCTGCTGCTCTCCTGCCCCTGCAAGGTTTGGTTTATATTCACAGGAATACAATGCTAAGAAAGGGAGGACTGGTGGCCTCAGGACATCCAGCTTCATTTCGTGATTGTGCCAGACTTGCTGAGGGTATGTCTGTATCAAATGCTTAGCCCAGGTTTGAGCCCAGCCTATGTTCATTCACTGCCTGCTTGGGCAATTAAAGTCCTTGGCTGGTCTGTGGCACCCCCTTGGTCAAGTCTGAGGCCCTCCTTGGCTGGAGCAGTGAGGGAAGGCACATCATGCTGGGGCAGGAGGGCCTTGCAGAGGCCGCATGCCAGGGGTTGGGCCGTTGCTGCTGCCACTGTGATGCTAGCCAGTGAGGCACCTTTTCTGCTTGCCTGTGGCGTGAAGCCAAAATGAAGCCCTTCCAGTGCAGAAACAGGCAACCATGGCACCCTCTTTCTCCCTGGCTACAAGTCAGGTACGCCCAGGTGCTCACCTGGTGGGATTTGGTAGGGTGGAGCATAGCAGGGTAAGATGCTTCTGGGGTCAGGCTCAGCTCCCAGCTGGCTGCATCAACTCTGCTCTGCTCAGCCTCCTCAGTGTCAGATGTGATGGTTTAAACCAGCTGTAGCCACAGTTAGTTTGACATTGCACTGGAAAAAAGTGGGGGAAAGGGCTGGCGTGGCTGGCTCAGAGGTGTGTCCTGATCAGCAAAGACAGGTACACTGGCAAAAGCCTGAGGTGCACGCCTGCACGGCATGGGCCATGCCTGTGCTAATAAACCAGACAACAGTTGTGCTTTGCTTTGTGGCTGAGTAACACTGTCTGGCCCTGGTGTGACAGATGATTAAACCCTCTTGCCCTCCAAAAGCAACTGGTCACATACAGACTACCTATGGGGAACAATCCTGGGCCACGCTAACTCCTGGACTGTGCTTGGGAGCAGTTTGGTAGAGCACTGGTTGGCCTGGGCCAAAACTGTACCCAGGACCAGACTAAGAGCTGGAGGGATGGATGGTTGAGCTCCCCTACTCGTGCCTTGATTTACTGGCTTGATTTTCTGCTCTAGATGCTGCCAGTCCGGCTGGTGTCAGGCAGGTTACCTAATGCATGACATAAGAAAGAAAAGACTCTTCCAGCTTCATTTCTAGCCTTTGTCACTTCATGCCCTCTCTCCCATGGGATAAGAGTGCATCCTTACCTACAGACCAAGGGAGACTGACAGATTTGGATTCATTGGGAAAGGGAGGTGTGGCGCAAGCCTAAATTCATGACAGTGGTTTATAAAAATTTGATTCACGGAAGAGTTGGGTGTGTGGTATAGGCACGCCATGAAGATGGTATTCACCACTCACAGATGTATTGTAACTTTGTCCATGCTTATTATACAGTTACAGAAATGCATTAGCATTAAAGTATGTGGCCTAAAAGTAGTCAGCTGTGTCCTATATTCTCCTCCTGCCAGCCTTTGTCTTGACTTTATGTTGCAGATTAGAAAGGACAGCTGAGGATCTGGGTCGCCCCAACCATGCTGGACATAGTCAAGGAGTCCCAGAGATTTGATGGACTATGCATGGTCTTTCTTCCTGAACACACAACGTTTCCTTACTTCAGCAGTCTCAAAGGCTTGATTTCAGTGGAGGATAGTATACATAAATGATGCTTGCTGAGAAGTGCATATGCAGTTCTTATAAAACAGTGTGCGTGTCTGCATGTGCCTGCATTAAAATAACGGGGCAAAGGTGACTGCTGGCTGAGATTTATCTGCCTGCCTTAGGGACTCCTGCCTCTTGTCTCTCAGATTTTGTTCCTGGGAAACATTTTGGTTTGAAGAACTGTGTTTGAGGGTGCTCTGCTATGGCTAGAGGGGCTGAGTTTAAACTGAAATAATTTAAACTGAAATAATTTAAACTGTAATAATTTAAACTGAAATAAAATGTTTCACACAGGTTATTTTAGGTGTGCCAGTATTTGTTTGCTCGTGGGTGCATCTGAATTTCTCTTCTCCCTTGGTCAGCAGCAGAAACATTTTTCTTATTGATGTCAAGTAGGTGGTAGTGGTGGGGGCAAGCGTTGTTTGTGGCTAGTGGCCAGCTGACAATGATAAAAACACAGAAAAAAGGGGAAGAAGGGAATGGATAGTGTAATTACACCTGATAAGGATCAATGTGACACTATATATGACATATACACATTTGAAACCTACACACATAAATGCATAAAACATTCAAAACATGGAATCAGGTTCTTCCACACAGCAGCTACAATTACATAAAGAAACTAAAAAGGATTCTTTTATACCGTGGTGCTGGCAGTCAGAGCCTCCCCTCTGACTGCGTCTGGGAGAAGAGCGTGTTAAGTGTGAGCAGAATAAATGATCCGTTTGTAGGCAGCATGGCAGACACCTGTGTAGCACCTCACTGCTGCCCGGGTGCCAGGCATCATGACTAGACAAAAGCAAACCTAATTACAGCAGACCTTGAGCAAGATCCTCGGAGGTGACTGTTGGAAAAATGCACCTACGTGTTTCAGGTAGATCTTTTTTCGGTGCTGTTCAAATCTTGCTCTTTATGTTTGGACAAAGGCAGACCTGGTTTTGCACATTGCAGGGCAGCTGCACTTCTGAAGAGGAGCCATTTTGCAGAGGAGAAAGGAGCAGAACCTAGCCTGTTCCTGAGCTGCTGCCTCTCTTCTGGGGTCTGAGAAAACCAGAAAGCAAGCCCTCAAAGCTTTCTCTTTTTCCTCTGAGGCACAACAGAACAAAACAGAATTTCCGAGTTGGAAGGAACCCACAGGAATCACTGAGTTTAACTCCTAAGTGAATGGCCCATGTAGGTGATTGAACACAACTTTGGCATTATTAGCCCCTTGTTATAACCAGGTCTCAGGATTTCCCGTGAAGCAGTAACAGGACAGGCTTTCAGGATCCTTACTCGAGTGAATTCAGATGCTAGAGAGTGGCATTTCCAAATGCATCTCCCTTCCTACACCTTTTCTTTTTCATCTCCATGAATCTGTGTCAGTTTTTAAAGAATCTATTTTGGAAGGAGGAAAAGGGGACAGAACAAGTGATGAGCTATTCAGAGCTAAAAGAAGAGATTCATGCTGCCAGAGGTAATACTGTAGAAAAATGTGTCAGTGTAGCAGATGATAGTTCTCCTCTCCTAATGTCTCTCCTGAAGCATCAAGGTGTGTGTGTGTTTCAGGGGCAGTCTATGAACTGCATGTTGAAATGGTTGCCATGGCAGTGACTGAGTATAAGTTAGACAGCGTGATTAGCCAGAGTTGGCCTAAATAGCTAAAGGGAAGGAAAAAAGAAATGAAGAGGGGGGAAAAAAGGCCAAGGACTTTCTGTTATTTCTAATACAGATCCATCAGCATTAGACTGTGCCAGGAAGAGGAAGCAGGGCTGATGGAGAGGACCTTGTAGGAGCATGCTCCACATCCCAGCCCCAGCAGCACAAGCTGCCAGGGGACCTTTTTCCCCTTAGAGTGTGCCAGTGCTGCAGCTGCAGTGCCAAGCAGCCCTGTCAGTGTTGATTCAATGAAATGGTGCTTCTCCAGAGTCAGAGGTGAGGCCAGGGCTCTGCTCGGCCTTCAGCATCCCAGAGAGCACTCCTGGCTCTTCTGGCTGATGTGGGGAACAGCCACGTTAGAAATGTGGGAGACTGGCCTGCAGAGAGGTTGCAAGGCTTGCTCCAAGAGACATAGAGGGCTGCTAGCCTGGGTGGGGTGTTCATTCGCAAAATCCCTGTCCCTAGAGCCACTCCAATTCCTCTAGCCCACTAACCCACATCTGCTTGACACATACCTGTGAAAGGTATCCTGTCTTCATTTGGAGCCTATGAATTGGAGTGTACAGCCTTTTTTGCTAATTCATTGCAGTAGCTCATTAAAAAAATAATATCCTTATATCTAATTTAAATGTGTATGAAATTAGCATTCAGCCTGTGCTGCATGCTGTGTTATTCTCCGCTATATTAAAAAAAAAAATCACTTCTTGAGATCCTGTGGGGTTTTGTAGTGAAGGTTTCTTATGCACTAGAGTCACTTTCAAGCTTGTTTTTGAAGAAGTGAAGATTCAGAATTCTTTCTCTCAAAGGGTTTTCTTTTAGTTCTTCTCAGGGAGAAGTGGAAGAGTGGGAGACCAACATAAAGATGTCTCAATAGCAGTTCTGGATAGAGAAACATTTTCTCCAGGAGCTGTGGAGTGCCACATTAGGGGGCCAGATGCCCACTGTAAAATCAATAGAAGGCTTTATGCAAGCTGAGAGTATGCAGGTAGGTGTTTGCAGGAGCAGAGTCTGCTAGCCTGGTTCTCTTCTCTTATAGCTTTCTGAACTAGAGAAGTTTAATTTACATTAGCCTGAAGTGCTTCTGCTCTTAGTCCTTTGAGTGAGATAAAATATGAATCTACTTAGGCCAGTCCATAACATATGACCACTTACAAAGTATATTTTTCTCCCCTCATGTCCAAAGGGATCTGTAGGTTCCTCTGTTAAGGGGAGTACAAACGAGCAGTACTTACTGTGGTTAATAGGCATCTGTTTGGCTGGCAGAGCTGGGATGAGAGAGATCAGATCATATGGCCTGCAATTTAGGAGGAAGAAAAGAAAAACCCACAAGACACCTATTTTCCCTGCAATCAGGTTGGCTTTTGTTGTTATTTGCAGGAGTCTCTTCCACTTCTCGCATCTCTTAAATCCTTTTCATCCAGGTTTGAGAGCTAGGACTATCTTGTTTGGCACCAAGTCAATGATATATTTTTTAGCACCAGCAGCCATTCATATTTTACGTTACTGTTCCTCTCTGCTCCTTTCAAGCAATAATCATAAATATCAGCCTTCATTCCTAGAGCGCCTTTCATCCCAGGGGCTCCCAAAGTACTTTCCAAGCTTAACAAGCTTATTGTAGAGTACTCCTTTAGAGAGGTTGAAACTTGCATCCCATTAAAGCCTGATTTTGGGAAGGAAAACACTGAATTATAATGACTTCAATACATGAGGGAGCCTTTGCAGCTGTTATTTACTACACATGTTCCCTTACAAAAAAGATTGCTTCTTGCTCTTCCATCCCTCTGTCTCCCCAGCTCAAACCAGCATTGCTCAGCTACCTGGGGGAGAAGAGTGCAAGTAGGAGAGATGGTCATCCCCTGTGATCTGAGGGAGTGCTTTTTTTCTGGAATCTATAGCTGCCCTTTCTTCTGACAACTCCATTTCCGTCCAGTCTATTTTCTCTTTGATGGGGCAAATGTCCTGTGGCTTTGTCCAGAGAGGCCACCATCCACAGTTAGGCTATGCTACAGATCATGTGAGAAACTGTACTCCTCTTCAGGACAAAGTCAGCTGGCCTAATTTAAGTCACATTCCCCTGCAATCAAAGCACAGCCAGTTGCTTTGCACTGAAATTAATCACAACCTTTGAAATGGTCCTTTATTTGGCTATCTGTTGGAGCAATAGTTCCAGAAGGAAAGATTGTTACTGGTAATTTCTGAATTGAAGAATTTGTTTCCTAATGAATCATATGATTAATTTTAGAGCAGTCTGAATCTGATCAGTGTCAATTTGTTTTCTCTTCTTTCAGGAGGACCCAGCATGGTGGAACCTGTCCATCTCATGATGCACAGAACTTTTTTCCATGCTGCCGTGTGGGAAAGTGGTCTCTCCTCTGCTTGGCTGAGAGAGGCCCAGGTCAGGCACACAAATTCTCATTGCTTTTCCAAGGACACAACAAGAACTCGTGGTAGAAATGGGAACAAAAAAGTCCTATCTGGTTCAGTGCTTCATCTGCACAAACATAGTTTATCAATACAGATAGCTTAGATGAAAGATACATCAAAGCATATTTTTGGCTGCTGCTTTCAGAACTAGTACTAAATCTCCTGGGGGAATGCAAGCAGTGAGATATGATCCAAGTATCAAAATCCCCATCTTCTTACTCTCTTTCCTCCTCTCTCACACTGGTGGGGTCCACAGGAAAGCCCTTCCTTGAGGCTGTGTCATCTATTCCCATCAGTAGATTTTGGTTCCTAAATGCATTTTTGCTCTTTTCCATCAAAACACTGCCTGTTTCAACATTAACTCTGAAGATCTGTAAATTGGCACAGGATACAAAAAGAATAATGAACCAGCAGTTACTGTTTACACTGGCCACCTTGTTTAAATGCTGATATTAGCATTTCTGAAAAGATTCATTCATCACTGAAAAAAGGTTTGTACCTGTGAATAAGAGCTTGCCTGGGAGGGCCTGTGTGCTTCCTCTCCTCTATCAAAAATGCCTACAAACATGAAGAGATGGTTTTGCAATGGATATTAATGCATACATATTATTTCAGGATGAGAATAAGCCACTGAATATATTCCATGCAGCAGTAAATGAATGAAAGCAGCAGTAAATTTAAAGAAAAATATTATTTATTTTCATGTGTAATGTTTGTTTATTTATTTATTTGTTTGTTTGTTTGTTTAGGGACCTGAATATACATATATTTAAAGTGTCTCTCTTGGGCTCTTTTCTTTGAACTGAAATCTTATGATACAACCTCAAGTCCAGTGGTTCGATCTTGTGTCATGGAAAATCAGATAGACCTGCACTAGAAAGAACAATGGCTAATGAAAACAGTCTGCCAGCTCTAGACTGTGACCTCTTCCGGGGATGTCAGTGAAATAAATACACTTTTAAAAGTACCCTTAAGCCTTCCTTACCTCCTGCTGTTTGTCACACTTGTTGCAATTTGCCTTAAATGAGTTGATTTCACACCAACGATCATGGTGCTGTTTTGTTTATAAAAGAGGTTGGTACATTCTGCACTGGCCCTGCCGGCATGCCATGAGCCACAGGTGAGCGATGGAACAGGGACCCAGCCCAGCCAGCAGCCAGCATTTGTTCCATCCTCATACTGCAGGTCAGGGGTCTTTCAGCAATGGTGGACTCTAACAACAGCATTTCTGTGGCAGGCAAAAGTGTCCAGACTCTGTGGGATGGCTACATTTTGACTAGGTTTCCTTGGAAATCTGTAGGATGAAGATCCAAGTCTTTTTTAGAGATGTTATGTTAAAACCTCTAGTATGACATTTTTCTTTTAACCTTTAGACTGCTTCACTTTTAGGCTGGAAGCAGCTGAGGGCTAGCTCCCTGGGCACTCACACAGCTCCTGGCACGTTACAGCTTCAGTTCTGGCAGGAGACAGGCCATTGCTGCAATCCAAATGCCTGTTTTTTTAAAAAATGAGAAGTCTGGAAGGTAACCTGCTTGCAAGTGCACCTTTCATGCCAAAGGTGATGTTTTGCGATCACAGTGTTTGTAAAGCAAAGGAAGAAACCAAGTGTAAATAAAATGAGAGAACAAGGATCAGCCTGCTGCTGTCTTTGGGAAGTTCTTTGGGAGAGGTGTGAGTCTCTGAAACTCCTCTAGTGTAGTTTCTACTCAACCCTTTAAATTGTGGGCAGGGGAAGCTGGGCCAGTGCCCAATGAGGAACCATGAGGGTCATTCCCCCACAGGCCGTGGTTTCAGCATGCAGCTCTGTTGCACACAGGGAGCAGAAATACTGCTAGGAATCTCTTAACAGGGCAAGTGGTGCACAGGCCAGTGATGCACAAAAGTGATTTCATCATAAGTGGTTGGAGAAGAGGCGCCTGCTCTGCAACATGCAAACACTTCTGTGCACAGAACCAGAAAAATTTCCCTTCAATCTGGGGCAGATAGCCAGCAGTCTCAAATGTAATCCTCACGGTATTACTTCCAAAGATGAAACAAGGGTACTATGGACACTGCCACTGAGGCAGGTAAAATATAGCTGCAAATTGCCAGGTTTAATGCTAACAAACCCTAATGCTGAGGAAGACAAGACAGGTAGCAGCACTGATACAGCGTGATATAATGTGATGGCTGATATAAATGTGAGTCATTCTAGCCAGAGGCTTTAGTATAGGAAGTCGGATAAAAGATATAAAAACAAATCTGATTTTTTTTTTCCTTCCTGGTGAAGGTCACTGCCAGGAATAGCATGGGAAATAATTAATGCAGGAAGAAATGTTCCCCTTCAACTTAGAAGTATTGTCTTGCTTTACAGTTTTGTTCTCCTCTTTGGACTCCCATAACAAACACCGGCAAACACACAGGGCCTTTCTCCCTGAAGCCACTGACGGGTGTCCCACCCGGCAGGCAGGGACTGTCTGTGCAGTGCTCACAGACTCTGTCAATGGGTGTCCCCCTTGCTGGCAGTCCACCCCAGCTCTGTGCTGAATGGGCCTGCGGGCTGAATGGGGCTCTACGTAATGGCAGCCAGTTTTCCTGGTTGGCAGGAAGGCGCAGTGCCAAGGCTGTGTGTGAGAGCCTGCTGCTGGGAGGGTTTCACCTCTTTCCCTCTGCTCCTGAGCCCTGGGCAGGTGGGTTATCTTTTCCCGCATCCTCAGTCCCTGTGCTTCGTGGAGGAGGACATGGATGACACAGCAACCACTGCACTTGCAGGGACACGGGCTGTTCTCTGCTCATCCCACAGAGACCTGGGAGGCTCTGGGCTGCTCGTTTGCTCCCCATGACCAGCACTGCATTTACAAATGTGCAAGGGCACGGGGAAGCCATGCAGCTGTCCCTGTGGGTGCAGTGTGCATACAACACTACCCGGAGCAGGAGTGATCCACACTGCAGCCCATCTGCTGCACAGGAATGCTGTACTGCAGTTTAATTCTCTTTCCTCAAAGTACTCTTTGAATGGGGACAGGTGAGGAGAGGAGTGAGTGCCTCTGCTTCATGTCACCACCCTGCCGGCTGGAAACTAGGCAGCTCCTGGGGCTGAGGGGCTGCTGCTCCCCAGGGCACTGCTTTGTTTTCTTCCACGTGGCCGTTGCAGGGAGAAGTGCTGGTGGGAATCTCTGAGCTTCACACTGCTGACTAAAATCTCCTGCACGTGACTCTGTCCCTTCCGCCACAAAGGACTGTTCACATTTTCCATTCTTGGCCTCATGTGGCTGCTCTGAACATCCCAGGTTATCTCTGCACCAACCAGCTGCCTTTCCTTGGCTCACCAGGCCTTCATCTCCGCTCAGCGCCCATGCCAAGGTCACTAAGGCAGTTAGCGGAGTGTTAAGATACATTTAGTTTCGGAGGACTTTTCATTTGGGAGCCCAGGAGGTAAGAGTTCAGATCTCCCTCCTTCAGCTATGACTCTGCAGTGGACTTCCAGGGGTAGGAGCACTGCAGAAGTCCTGAGTAGTCTGGAGCTACCAGATAGCACAGGAAAAACCTATGATGGGAAAGCTGCTAATAGCAGAGGTAAGCTCTTAGCCACATTTTCCACTGGCATTACAGACTCTGGAGAATCAGCTTGTTTCTGCCAGGTTTCCAAACTGCTTTTTGGTGTTTATCCAAAGACTTGGGGCCACACATTCTCTTACTTGGGCTTTTCACAGCTGCTTCTCCTTGAAATGACTGCAAGGGGTGCTGAGTTGGGTGGGATGACCTGTTGCTCTCCGGTTTATTTCTTTGGAACATCTCTGTCAAGACAGACTGTAAGACATAATAATTAAAATACTTCTAGATCATCATAGTCTTGTCAAACTTCTTATTGGGATCTCTGTGAATGTGACATTTGTGAGCTCATTTACCACAGCTTTTATTCACTTTTTATTCACTGAAAAAAGAAGTTATGTAATTCAAGTTCTTCCGTCTTCCTTCTCTTTTTGCACTTAAATTCACTATATTTGCAGATAGACTGTGCCTATGGTTAGCCGCTGGTGTGGTGCATTGGAAAACAGATTCGCAGAGGTTTGGTGCTGAGCACTTGCTATGTCAGGGGATTTACATCAGACTGCCTCAGTTCTCATTCCCAGGAACTGGATGCTCATGAGGGGTTGGAGTGCAGGAGTTGTGCTCCTGGAATCTATCTCCTCATTTCCTTTCACTCAAAGGGAATCCAGATAAAAAACTGCTCCCTGACATAAATCAAAACACAGCAAGTGGGACAAACATGGCATTTGCCTCATAAACTCACTCATGATGTGAACAAAATCCAGGACCTAGAAAGACCTGTCAAAAAACCAAGATCAAGAGACCAAGGCCAGACACATCACTTTACCTTGAGGTCCCACATGGTTCGAATGCATGGCAAACGGGTCAGTTTTTTGGCTAGTGAAATAGCTGTTTTTCTTGGCTGAGCAGCTCTCTTATTCTTTCTTGGATATAGCTGCTAATCTATTTTTCTCTCCTCGTACACTTCCCCAGCCCTCCCTTTTGCCAAGCCCTCACTAAACATATACATATATATCTGTGTGTGCGTAGGCAGTTGTGTCTGCTGCAGGGATTTCCTCCCAAACAATACCTGTTGTGCTGGCCACAGCGGTTCTCTTGGTTCCCATGCTCAGAGCAGTTTGAGTTTCCTGCTGGCTCAGCAGCAAGACTTTCAGGGCTTTTTATACTTATTCTTCTTCGGGAGCCAAGCGGAGGAGCGCAGTTTGCCTGTGAATAGCGAGCTGGCTGGGCAGGCAGCAGGAAGCTTGCATACTAAACCGTGTGAACTTTGAGGAGGGGAAGAAGGGGGCCAGGGGCTGCTGGCTGGGCTTCATGAGGCATTTGTTGCAGCCCTCTGCCTTAAAAACTCATCATCTCAGTACAGGGATGCTCTTCACCAAAAGAGCAATATCTGTAAAATGGGGGTGGAAAGAAGGGAGAGAGATGAAAATGGAATTACAGAGAAAACAGGAGGAGGGATTGGAGTGTGGACAAGAGTGAGGAGGCTTCGGTTTTCATGATTCACATGAAAACGTGTGCATGGGTTCCCTTTAGGGAGTGATGCCACTACAGCTCATGCAGCTCTGCTGGGCTCACAGGGGCTCTTGTTCGCGCCCTTGCTGCCCCAACACTGGCTACACCATCGGTGTAAGGGCAGCTTTTCTGTATTGCTCAGACAAAATCAAAAGAACAGAAATGAAAACACACTTTTCTCCTGCCTCCTGCACCCCACCCCCACTCCTTTCTGCTTCTGTCAGCAAGGATAAATAAATAAGCAGGTTCCCAGTCACAAGAATCAGGAATCATGGAGTAGCTGTGCTATGAAAGAGGGACTTGAAGAGCAGCACTGTGAAACGCCAGCACCAGCTTGTCCGTCACAGGCAAAACCATCCATGAAGCAGGGGGAGAGGTGTTTCAGCAAGTGCTGTGGCTCCACTGCAGGTGCAAGCATGCAGTGGGCATTCTTGGGAAAAGGTGGGAGGCAAGAGGAAGGAAGGAAGGACAGGTTGAGCCCATCTGTCTGCAGACCTGCTACCTGCCTCCTACTCATGTCTGCATAAACAAATGGGGAATAGGCTTTGCCTGTGCTTTGAGGTGGCAGAGGACTGCACATTGTGCACAGATGCTTCCTGAGCAAGAGCGGCCTGATGTAGGGTATGGTGCCATGGTGGGTACTGGTGGGATGGCCCTGTGCAGGGAGAGCATGTGTGGGTGTGGGTGTGGTGTAGAGATGGAAATGCTCAGCAGTGACAGACCGGGAGATGGGCTGAGGCTCAGCTCTGTTCGTTCATGCCATAGCATCATTGCAAAGTGAAGTGACCTTCCCGCCCTGATCCAAAATAACAACCCACAGCTTTTCCTCTGTTTGGCAGCACCCTTCACTGAGGGTGCCCATTACTCCAGGCACTAAATAATCCACACATACACAGTAAATCCGAAAAGCTGGGGCCCTTGCTCCCCTACCCAGCTCAGCAGCTCTCCGTGTCCAGCTCCCAGTTGAGCACTGAGCAATGCAACACGTGCTTGGCACCTGCATCCTTGTGGTGACCCCCAGAATGAGGAGCCTTCCTTGGAGGTCTGTGAGCTCTGGGAAAGTGTGAAGGTACAGCTCCAGGTCCCAGAGTGGGCTCCTGGAGAGCCAGTGGAGGTCCTGGGGAGGATCACTCATCAAGCTCATTTAGATCCCAAACAGTCTGTGCCTAGGCAGCTTGTGGCAGAGCACAGGCACTTCTGAAGGAAACTAATCTCTTCACCATGGTCTTCTTAGAAAGTACAAAAGCAGTTACAAATTTGGGGAATTTACCATCAAATTCGTGCATTTTCTGTTCATCTCTACTCCTGACTCAGCAGAAGCTCAGTTTAAATAACATGTACTTGACAACTTTGATGCAGACTCTGTCTGTTTTCAAGACTGTCTAATCTTTCTTGTAAGACCAAGTGTTCAGTTTCTTGTAAAGCCATGAAAACTTTATCTATCTTCCACTTAGCTGTTCTGGGTATCTGTCTCAGGCTGAATGCATGTGGGAAGCTTCAGCAAAAAATGTTTTTGCTTGCTTACAAGAAAGAGATGAGAGAAACAGTTTTTTTTCCCTTATATTCAAACATGTTCTTAAAGTGATCTGTTGATGAACTCTAGCACTTTCTGCCTCTAAAGGAGAGGTTTGAAATTTGGCAGATATCAGGAATGCAACTTTGGTTGTTTTTAACGGGGAAAAAACCCTAACTTGAACTAAGAAACCATAGGGAAAAAAGGGCCTCAGATCTCAGCCATTCAACAGAAACTTCTTAAGAGTTAGAATCTAAATTCTCTGAAGACACTTGCTCAGTGGAAACTTGTTGAAGTCTGGCGGCTAAATCACAGAGGACGATATGGCAGGCACACTGCAGCCTCCTGCTGCAGGTGCCGAGCAGCAGCTCTTTGACATTATTTTTCTGTGCTGACAGAGTCACTGCAGTGCTGTGGACCAGAGCCTGGAGGAGCTCCCAGATGCGCTCCTTTGCTGATACTGAGGTGAATGTGCAGGAGGGCTGATGTTGACTAGGGCTAGGACCTGGCTGAGGGAGGGAGGGAAGGAAGGAGGGAACCCTACTGCAGTGTAAGGGCTGAGGGCCCACTGCCTGGAGAAGGGAACTGATGTCAGATGTGGATACGGGAGCAGGATCAAGGAAGAAGACAGGCTGGAAGGACCAAGAGGAGCAGAAGAAGTCAGATTTGGGAGTATCCTCACAAGAGCATACCTCCTGCAGAACCTGGGGTACAGCAAACCCAGGGATTTCTGCTGCACAGTAATTGTCTTTGTCAGCAAATTCGTGGGGAAGCTGTTGGCACAGGCTGTGAGTCATTTCTGCCTGCTCCCTCAGCAGAGGCTGTTGGGATATCAGTATTCCCAGTTATTCTGTTTCTCAAGCATGATGGAATTAACCTCTGAGAATAAGAGCCAGTCCTGCTGGTGAGTCATGCCGGTAGCCAGTGTGATGTCACATGATGAGATTCCTGCATTTTTGTTTCAGTTTGCCATGTGTAAATCAAGGAAATGACACAAACTCAACATAGACTGAAAGTGTGGGAAGCTTGTAGGGTCAAGCACTCAGCAGTTAGAAATGGTTGATCTAACACTTGTCAGCTGAGGCCCATCTGCACAGGCGCCGTGATAGTGTTGCTTTTAGCTACGGGATTAAAATGCGTATGTAAATTTTTTTTTCCCCCCAACAACAACTCTGTATCTTTTAATGCCCAGGGCAGACAGTTCTCAGGGGAGTTGAGGTTGTGTGGGGGAAGGGTCCTTGTCCTGCCTAATTGCAGCTGCGCAGGATGAGAGGATCCCTGCTTCACCTTCAAGGCCACAGCAGACGGCAGCCCTCAGCATTGGTGATGGTAGGCAGCACCTGTGTCCCTGGCCTGCAGCAAGACCAAAACAGATGGGGTCCTCAGATAAATTATCCACCAAACTCAAACAGGCCCCCATGAGTCACATGCAGAGTGAGGCTTTGTATAACTTGTAACTTGACCACAGGTGGGGAAACTTAGGACCCTTGAGAAGGCACATCCCCCTCCCCTGGCTGAGTAGCAATACCAGCCTCCAAAGACAGACACGCTTGATCTCTTGATTTGAACAGAGCGAGCTAACATATATCTTTCTAATCTTATTCTAGAAGACAGTTGAATTATTTTAGCTAAAAATTACTAAAAGAGTCTGCCTAAGGCAGATATCCAGCATGGTGTATTTGAACTCGAGCAAGCCATCACTAATGGGAAGAGTTAAGCAACTTTAACTCCAGACAGAGCTCACTGGGGGAGATTAGAAACTGGCTCTGTGGATGGCCCCACCAGAAAACATGTAGGGGTGTGTGTGAAATCCTGCCGCTATGCATCCGGTTATCCAACTGCTACAGGCAAGTACTGACCTGTGCTTGTAATGTGGCATTTGCAGGCTCCAGGGGTGGACTTGCTGTGTTGCAGACCTACCAGGTGCTTCGTGCCTTGCTGTTGAATCAAATGCAGGGGAGAAGTGGTATTTTAGTGATAGGAAAATGTGAAGAGAAACACTTTGGATTTCTCTTTCTATGCGAGAGGTGCAGTCACAGGGGAGCAGGACTCTACTGGTGTGCAGCGCACACACGGCACGTGTGGCAGGTTGCTTTGCAGAAGGGTGTTGCCATCGTGGCTGTGAGTGGTCCTGGGGACTCACTTGGCAACCTCTGCACCAACTGAGGTTTTGCTAGGGGGTTGAGAGGGCTGTGAAGTCACCTGCAGGTGATTAGCAGCTCATACTTCCAATCTGCATTTTCCCTTTCTGCAGGAAGAGGTATTTTCCTTTCTTGTTACACTTTCATCTAGAGCTCTGTAAACATCACTCTCTCCTTAATGTTGACACCTTCAAATGATTTTATCTTCCTCTTAGGGATTTACTTCTTCAAACTGTACTATTTAGTTATTTAACCTTCCCTTTAGTCATTTGATTGTTGTTCATTGTTGAACTCTTTCCAATATGCCAACATCTCTTTGACACAGGAGTGCCTGCAGTTGCTTTCTCTGTTTAGAGGATGGCTCAGACCCAGCAGCACACTGCAGAGAAAAGTCATCTCCCTTCTGCTCAATGACACAATGTTCTTCACCTCTCTGCAGGTCCAAATGAGGCCCTCTTATTTTATAAACCAGCATTTAGTTTGATACTCCCTGTTTTCCATTTGTTAAGCCCTTTTCAGCAACTGCTATGGATTATTTTTCCAAATGTTTCCTTACACTGCCCATGTCGCAGCAGGAGCTGTTAGATGCTGTTTTCCTTCCCAATCCCCCATTTCAGAAACATTCTTTTGGAAGATCATAACTAGAAACCAAACCTCACACACTCCTTCTCATTACTAGATCCAAAATGAGAAAGAGAGAGAAATGCTTTACAGGTTCAAAAGTCTCCCGCTTGGGAAACGATTTCTCTCCATTCATGGTCACACTGGGCACTCCCTGGGGTCTGGGCAGGCTGACAGTTTGGATTTGTGGAAAGGGAGGGGTGTTAAAATGGTGAGCAAGGCTCTTCTAGAGAAGTCCAGCCCTTGATTATTCTCAGCACTAATGCATTCTGCTGAAACTTAGGCAGAGGTTTTAAGAGCTGATTGTTTGGACATATAAAAACTTTGGAACAGTATCTGCACTTTGTATGTGCAGGTGACACTTCATTTTTATATTCAATGTGGGCTAGAATATGAAAGGATCCAATTTCAACCTAATCTGTAAATGACACCTAAGCCCCACCTGTGAAACATACACTACCTGAAGAGCATTTACTAGGACGTCCATGCAATGTTCATCTTTTTTAAGAAACATTTTTGACTATTTCTTCCCTAGAAGCATTAGAGGTGGAAATAGGAAGGGGGTTGTACCCAACCTCATAATCAAGGAAAGGAGGGAGGCAAAGGGCTTTGTCTGTGTAGCTACCCAGTATCATTGTATTAAACTGGCAGTGAACTGGAAGCTTCTCCAAAGCTGTGGGAGCCAAATGTCCCACCCTGTTTGCCTGTGGCTCATGAGTTATTTGATTTCTGCTTTTGTGGTCTGAACCCTTCAAAGCTTTGTCTTGTATGGATAAGCAAAAACTTGCTATAGCCTATGGACAGACCTGGAAACCATTAGGTGCAGAAAAATCACAGGACTTCAAGAATGAACGCAGACTTCTTTTTAACTGAAAATAATATATACTTTAAAAGGGTAGAAGATGGAAATACATTTGTAATGGCCACTATCAGGAGCTACTGGCAGTTTCTCTGAACAGAAAAGTCCTTTTCTTAGAGATTTCTACTACCCCTCAGGCCTCTGGTCATTTCTGTGTTGTTACTTGCAGTGTTAAAGCATCATTAAGTTTAAATGCATAAATTTTCTTTGGCTATTCAACCCCAGCCACTTTGGGGAAGGAATTGGCCAGAAGCCCTGAACCTAAAATAATCAAACGTCTGTCTTTGCATTAAAAAGGCTGCCATTTATCTGACAAGTAGTGCAAAATGGAATAGGTAGCTCAGTTCAAGCATCATCTGAGAAACCTGTTGTTGCAAAACCAGGCAAGTGGCTTGCACATAAGCAGATGGTACCTTTGCCAATACCCAGGTTGTTGCACGGCATGTAAGTATATTTGGTTTCTTAACATGTTAAGGTTGGTTTCTTAACATGTGTTACTTTTCTTATCAGTTTCTTGGTTTCTACCACTCTTTATAAATACTCCAGCCACATCTTGTAACCTTTTGAGGCTCATCCAAGGAGCGTGGCCTTTCAGGCACTCCTTTTGAGAGTATTAATTGTGCTCCAGGAGAGGATGTCTTTGTTTCAGGATTGTTCTGGGCATGAGAAATAAAACCAGAATGGAGATGGTGGCCAGCACAAAGAACCAAACAAAGTAATATTAATGAATTTCTTTCCATACCTGCCAATCCACCCTCCCCTGCAGGAAAAACAACTCTCAGATGAATAAAGCATATGGCACAGAAGATGGAGCACCAATGCCAAGTTTGTCTTTGCTTTAGCAGAACTCACTGCAAAATGCTGAACCTGCAGGTCTTCTAAACATGCTTGTTCCCACTTCACTGCCTTCTTAGCTGGAATTGTGCACTCTCACTGTTTAAATCCTCAGTTGGCGGGACATTATTGTGGATGCAGTGCTGGGCAGACACACAGTACTACATTCAAACTACCTGCCGTGGAGAGCAGTGCGTGTTGCAGCAGCAAAGAAAACCCATCAGTGAGGTGGGCTAAACATTTGAGAAGGATCTGAAGCCCACACTAACCTGCCTTCTGCATGCACATAGGCCACCCATTTGTGACAGGCATGCCTGCTGCTATGTGGTTAGATACCCTGTTCCTGACCATGGTTTGTTGTATTTGAGCTGTGCAGGAGTGAGGCATTTGGTGTAAGTCCTATAACCATGACTTGCTCTACAGTGATCAGATAGACAGCAAATCCCACGTGTTATTTATCCTAAAAGAGGCATGGAGTGTTGTGAGAAGGTGCCCCTCTCTCTGCATAAGCTCAGAGAAAACCCTCAATGCCAGCTCAGCTTGCATCCAGCCATCACAGATCTGTCTGCTCCCAGGTCAGCCCCATCAAGTGAAGCTCTGGGAGGACATGTGGCTGCTGGGTCCTGGTGTGGCACAGGTAAATGGGACGTCACCACTAACACGCTCTGCTCTCTTCTAAAGAATGTAGGATGCTGGAGGAATGTCCAGTTCCTCGGAGCAATACACCTCTCCACGGTTGGGTGACACTGAAGATGAGTGTCTAAACTAAGAAGTTAGGCATCTAAGGCCTTTACTGATCCCATGTCTGTGGGGCCTGAAGCTGAGCAGACATATATAAGGAAAAATCCCCTGTTGTGTTACTTTAATCTTTCAGACAGCTGTGGACACGTGTGTTGTGTACTCGTACGGACGTGTTTCTTTATAGGTGCTCTCGGACTCAGGAGATGAGGCCATCATTTTCCCTGGACAAGTGCCATGGGTGTACACTGTGGATTGGGTGAGGGTGCTGCTCTCCCAGGATTTCTTGCAGCACTTTGGCTTGGAGATGTTTCTTAAGGTGGGGATAAATTCCCCACCTTTGGACCCATGTGTTTCCAACCACTGTGGAAATAATCCCTCTCTTTCCAGAAAGTAGGAGATACCTGACATGATGATGAAATTAATGGACCACGGAGCTCCTTTGTTTAAATGAACGCTAGG
>VYZQ01050699.1:22143-40149 GCA_013400655.1 Mystacornis crossleyi
AAAAACATTGAATTGCATAGGTTTCCTTTTTTCAGAGACATTCAAAATAAATATTAAATTTCCCTTCAATTTGAAAGTTCAGTGTCACTCATGAAATTAGGAACAATAATCATACTCTATTATGTCCTGTCTCATGGGTGTCTCGAGAGGGCTGTGACTTGTTGTAGCATGAAGGAACCTAGAAAAATGATTACTTGCTGCTTCAAACAGAAGATGCATAGCTCAGATGCTCATTAATGAGGCAAAGGAAAATTAATTGACATGTCTAATAGTTCTTTTAATATAGCCTCTAAGCCTTGATGTGTCAATTGTCAAATTACCCCTGGCGTTCTTTCTTTGTCTCAGTGATCTTGTGTCTCATTACTAGGAGAGAAAATTAACATTACTTTCCTTGGCCTCTCTCAGTATACTTTCTGGCCAAGGGTTAGACCTCCAGAAAAGTGAGATGCATGCAGCCCAGCTGCCTTAATTTCTCACCAGATCAGGTCTAACCTCCCAGACTACAGAACTGCAGCTTTGTGGTGGTTCTGTGTCAGTGATGCACATTTCCTGGGGCATGCAGTAGTTAAAAAGCCCACAAGCTTTAAAAGGCTAAACGTATCAGCCTTTCTACATATCCTTGCCACTCTTGTGCACTCCTTTGACTTAGGTTAGAGTTCCTTTCAGCAAGCCAGGATCCTCTCTGCCTCTGTTTCCCCAGCAATGGTCTATCCTTGAGAGGAGACAGCCTCTTCCACCCTACAACAGACTTTCATGCTTGCTCCAACATAGGCAGTAAAAGAGCATTCCTTTTAGAGGTTCCATTCTTTTCACGTTATTATCACCCAATCCAGGCTGGAAAAAAAGCTGTTTCCAATCATTTGCCTGTTAGTCAACTCTCTGCCTGACAGCAAATCCTTTGATCAAGGTTGTTATACTGTGTATATTAAGCTCATCTAAGTTTATGTAATGGAACTCCACAATTGTTGCTGTTATTTCATCACTTGGTGTTTCTGTCCTACGTGAAGTTAGGAATAAAAGGAAACACAGAGAAGGCATATGGGTCATATATTGCATCTGCTCTTTGTAGTCCAGGACAAAAGTCCATGGGATTCCCAAAATGAAATAGCATCTGAGAACTTCATATTGGCAAATTCTTTAAGCCATAATTCCAGAAACTGAAGAAATCCTGATTTCAATGTGATTTGTTTGGGGATGGTTTTTCATACTTAGATTAAGTGATTTATTTCAGAAATTAGCCTCTTAGCAGATCATAGCAATAAATCTCCTAATATAGAGCCACACTGGAAAATGCTGCTCTTTGTGCAGACTGAAAATCACTGCAAAACAGCATATCATATGTTTATGATTAAAAAAAAAAAAAAAAAAAAAAAAAAAAAAAGAAAAAAAGAAAAAATTAAAAATCATTAAGATATTTTTCATTCTATAATAATAATCTTTGCCATTCTGCTTGGGGTGTTCATATACTTGGGTTTTCTTATAAGGAACAGATTTGCACGTGCTGCAGAGCATAAACACACTCAATCCAACAGTTAAGAAAGTACTACAGAAGTACTGTCTCTCAGAGCTGCAAGTGTGCAGCAAGCCCAAGAATAAAGCCCAAGAATAACAGATTTCTTGCACATTTGAAGGCTATTAGTCCACACACAATAGATTTAGCATGTCTCAGGCACAGAGGAGTCCCTTCTCATGTGCTGTAGAGCAAGACTGTACAGCTGAATGGATGCATCTGGAACTGCCACATGGGCTGTCAGAGATCCAGATATCTTGAACAAATGTTGGAAGTCTGCAGCTTTCACCCAGGCCCAAAAGGAAGAATCTGGGAAAAGCCAGGTTCTATGAAGCTGGGTGAGAAATGAACATAAAATTCAGTAACATTTCTCTGAATGTCTTTCTATTATGTGATAATTTTTGAATAATCCAACCAATCAGCACTAAAAAATCAGGGAATACCATAGCTATCATTGTCCTGAACACTACTGATTTTGACAGAAACTGAAACAAGAAAGCAGGGAAAATACAGGAGTGTAGGCAGAAATGGCAGAGAGGGAGTTTGCAAGCACAAATAAAAGTATGTAAAAACAATCCACGTTAAGCAGAATGAGCGTGAAGTTCTGTATCTATAACATTTTTCCATCACAACAAGAATACAATAAGGATGCTGAGGCACAGACAGCAAGAATATTTTCTGAGATAAAGTGAGCCAGTAACAAGCTGGTGAAATGTCCTTATTGTCCATTTGTTCTTCTTTCATGCAAAATCTAATTCTTTTTTGCTGAGATGTGGAAGTTACATAAGATATCCGCCAATGCAGGCAAAGAAAACCTTACTTATTTCATGCTGCATGAGATCTCACTTTAACTAACACATGATGATCTCTTAGAAGTTTTTAATTGCAGAATAGAGATGCATGAGAAGTAGCTTCCCCTTCAAGTGAAGGTTTCCAAAAGACAATTCTGACCCAAAATTGGGATGAAAATATTACAAACAAAATAGTTCATGTGCTGATATTTTGATTAGTGAAAGGACCTGTTTTGATAATTTAAAGTGGTTTGAAATTATTTTGACCTTTTCAATAGAAAATTAACCCATCTTATACATTAAAATATGGGGAGTAAAAAGTAATTTCAAAGAAATGTTCTTTTCAAAATATCAAGATGGAATATTTCAAGAGTCTCCAAATTTTATTTCAATTATCCTTTCCCACAATTTCATTTTTTGAAAGTTACAGTTTTCCAGTGCAAAGTACTTTGTCAAAAAAACCCTCTCAACCACGGCAATAATACCACACATTCTTGATTCTGATGGGATCATACGGTTCCTTCATTTCAGTGGGTAGCTCGAAACAGGCTGTAAAATACTGGTGTGTCAGCCATTCTGGCACTGTTCTGGCAAGTGTTGTGACAGATCACACGGGGCACTGAGATTGCACTCATAGTGAGAAGTGCAAATTGAAAATACATCTTCCATTGTGTGTGATCCAAAGGATCTGGGGACTGACCTTATGCTGAGAGACTGTGCTGTGCTCTGGCTTGAACAGAGGACTGCCAGAAGCTGTGGGGGAGGACAGGGAAATGCTTGGCAAATCCCTGACAAAGACAGAGAAGAGGAGAGCTCCACACTGAGGAAATCACCCCTGGTATGCCACTGAAAGGCAAACTCAAGTTTTCACTATGCAAATAGAGCAGCTAAAAGGTGATAGTGGATGTGTCTAATCAGTAAACAGTGAGGCACTGAAAACTCCGGTCAGCTGTCTGCAGTGGGTTTTGGAAATATTTTTCCCACAAATCTTCCTTTCCTCTTTAGTAGCAAATAGGCTGGGACTCAATTGTAGACAAGGGCTTGGTACAGACACTTGAACAATAAACTGGTTAGAGTCATTAGGAGCAGAGTGGAATGACACAATGTTGGAAACATAAGCAGCCAGCCTATGAGACCAGCTCGGTTACAAAAGCATCCACCAATAATCTATTTAAATTCAGAATGCCAAAGGTAAGGAACACTTGCTGTGAGCTACAGCTACTTGGGCTCTCTCACTGGAAATATGAACAAATCAGACATACCTTGCTTTTCACACTTCCTTTCTGTAAACAGCACATACTTCCTCTTGTAAATAGTGCAACTAAACTCCAGTTTCTCAGCTGACATTTCTGCCCTGCTGAAGCCAGCAGACTTGAAAGCTGGTTCACACTGTCAAAGTATCGGATCTGTTTTCATTTTGCTTATTTTGTTCATAAGCACTTTTTATTCTACTACTACTTCTGAAGATTTTAGAGTTAATAGTATGCTATCTTTCTAGTGCTGTGTAAGTACTAAAGCAATATATTGCTTTTATCAGAATTATCAATTCTGATATGTCAGTAGTAGGGCAAGCAACAAAAGGGCTCTTCCAAGTACAAACCTATTTATTTGCCACTTTCCTTTTGTGCGTTCGTATCCTGGAATAAAAGTCATCTCTACTGGGTGAAAGCACACACTCCAGTCTTTTCTTGGAGATTTCTAATGAACACATGGGGTGAAGGCGTGCTCTGAGTCCAAGACTCTTACACTATCCAGACCAGCAGACTCAGACCCAGCAGGAAAGAAGGCAACACTCAGTAAACCTGGTTCATGTGGAGGCTGCAACTTTATTAAACGTAAACCACATTATGAGCTTATTTAAATTAATGGTCACAGTGGGTGCTCAACACCTCTGAAAGACTCTGCACTAGGGCTAGCTATAAAATTTTCCATTGAGACTCCTGTGTGAAGGGGAGCTGAGACTTCTGACTAGTAGTGCTTGCCAGAAAACTGCCTTGCTGTGAGAATTGTTTTCATGATTAAATGCTCAGAATTTTGTGCTGGAAAAATATAACATTTTTTCCCCCCAGCAGTCCCTCCCATCGGAATCAGTAACCAGCTGTTTTGCACAAGCCCACGTGTTGTGTGAGGCGTTCTTGCAAGATCACCTCATTTGGATATACCAATGTACCAACGTGCAACGCAAGGGCTGACAGACCACACTGGGCATGGACGTGCACACAGCCTGCCTCAGGAGCCTTGGATTCCAAGGAGCAGGGGGAGATCAGACCCGAGTGCCATCCCCTACACCCTACACCCACTCCAACTGTGCTCAGTTCTCCGCCAAAGAAACCCAGGAGGAGAGGGAGGGTAGGAGACCCTCTCTTGTCCCACCTTGGTCAAGAGGACCAGAAGACAGGGACCACAGAGGGTGTCATGGGACCTGCCTCTGTCACAGCGGGCGTGCAACCAAGTGACAGCTTGTCTGAACTAAGTCACTTAATTCTTCTGGACTGGATGTTTCAGCCTTGTTAAAAAGATATTGTTTTCTGGGGGGTGGGGAAATCCCTAAATTTCATTACCAAATTAGGACTGTTAAGAATGGCTAAGGGAAAGAAGCAAGTGGTTGAACAGCAGCTCACGATGCTTATGGACAGTGAAAATCTCTAAAAAATACTCAGCTGAGAAGCAAAGGAGCCCCTCTTCTGGTTAAACAACAAGAGCACTGTATTGCAATTTGCTTTTACAAGAAATAGGAACATCTTAACTGAGGCAATGGCGACTTCCTGCATTATAGTAATGCTTAAAGTGTCGCTGTTCAATGATTGCTTTCAGCTTATAAAAACAAATTTTAGACTTTTAAACATCTAAACCAATAAAACTACATGGTGAGAATGTTTTTCACTGTAATAAATTTATACCAAATATAGAGCTGGAGCATCATTTGTAAAAATAACAGAAATATTAGTGAGACATTTTAATAGAAAATAAATAAATATGGGAAGATCCTGAAACTGTGGCAACTAGAAGTTTAAGATTCTAATTAGAAACTAAAGAAATTAAAATAAAGAATCACATAAATTAGCACATTGAGGGGTACCAAAATCAAATATATTTATATGCAAATACTTATAAATATATCAATCTACATTTATGCTTTCACATTTTGTATAACCCCCAATTTTGTAGGTGTAAAAGAAAAAAAAAATATTGAGGATGACCTGGGATCACCTAAAAAAAGTCTTTTGTGTTGAAGTATTTTATTTTCCTATTTCTATTCATTTACAATGACAAGATAATGATTCACAGAATCACTGATAAACAGCAACTGTGTCCTTTTTATTTGCTTCCTAACACTCCTGGAAAGCTTTATAGTAAACAGTTTAGAAGATAATGAAAGGTAAAACTTCCATCTGAAAAGGTTTGATTCAACAAAATTATTGGGACAATCACTTAGGTTAAGTGTTTAGCCCAGAGGGCAGTATAAAATTTCATCAAAATTCAAACCATGCATAAATGATCTCAAACTGCAGTGTCTATTTATACCACACAACATGTTAGTCACATTTTTCACTGAAGATTGAAAGAAATGATGAAGCAACTGATAAGGATGAAAGACTGAATATGTGCTATGCCACCCATGTATAATTCAGTTAGTGGCAAACATGGATTAGAAAGTATCCTGCAACAGCATGTGTTTCCCAACTGCCTGAGAAAAACTGTGAACCACTAACAAGGGAAAGGGGACAGCAATGAAACCAAAAATATTTCACATAAAAATAACACAAAAATTAGCCAGGTAAAGAAGACAGAATTATTAAATCAGTGGGTAGGGGATTCAAAGGCAATGAGAAATGCAAATATAAATCAAAAGAATATTACAAATTTATATCTTTTAGGTTTGGTGTTTTCTAAAAAAAAATATTACTGGCTCTTTTAAATCCAGAGAAAAAAGCAGTGGCAGTGAAAATGGTGTCATTTTTCTAAAGCTGAAATTTTAAAATTTTGGTGAATAAAATATAAAGAAAACTTCAGTGTAAAATCTCCATTTAGGGTGCAAAATACTGTTCTCAACCTCTAGGAAAAAATAATCACAGTGGAAGAAAAATTTTACACTCCTTTTCTAGTTGAAGCTTTGATTTTACCATTCTGGAGAGAAGCTTTGAGTTAAAGATTAAGAAAAAAGTCTGTGATTTTTCATTTTAATCCTAAACAAAGACAGACTCTTCAGTTGATGACAGCCAGCGAAACAGAATAACAGCTATGGTACATAATGTTATTTATCAGCTGATTATGGCTCACTCCACTGACTGTATCAGCTATACTCAGAGTAGCAGCTATACTGCTGCAGATTTTGTCTGAACTATTAGAATCAGCTCTGTACAATTACACCGACCTTCAGCTGAAGTCCTGTGGTTGCTAAATGGTGAGTCCAAATTCCTTGTTTTGTTATTCTACAAGCATCTAAGGTGCTGGACAAACTAATAAAATTGTCAAGTCATGCTTCAGAGAGATTGTCCTGTAGCATTGAAACTGCACAGTGGAGGATTAAACACAAACTTAAAACTGAAAACCATGTACAGGGCTGTGTTTTTTGTGCAGAAACATGTTAGTCTCAGCAGATTCAGGTTATCATCACTCTAAGCAGAGCTAGATGTTAATGATTTGTACCTGCCTTTTTGGGGAGGATAGGATTTGAGGGAAAACTTCACAGATATCCTGAGGAGTTATCTCTGAGTAAAAGTCACAGGTTAAAGCTGCACATGGAAGTAGTGGCTAGGGGAGAGGAGAGCTGATATCTGTGGTAGAAGGGTAACATCAGCAGAAGAGATGCCACTGAAAAGTGGAGGGAGGCTAAGTGGTAGAGGATCTTACAAATGACTGGGAAAGATTAGAGTATGACAGATGCCTCCAATGATAGCTAATTTAAATGCCATTAGGTGCATTATATTTCACATGCAGACAGTCTACAGGGTGATGGAAAGCGTTACAGCAGGTTAACATGAAAGTTTATGCTTCAGTCAAAGCAAATTGTTACCACTTCAATGGAAATGGCACTTGAACAGCTTACCTTGGCTGAGGATCTGCCCCTCTGTGTTACTGCAGCATTTGCTGTCTAGCAAAATACTCAGAGCAGATTCTAAAGGTGATGGAACTTAAGCAAGTTTCTGCTGACTCATTGCCTCCAAAAGAGAAATTATAATAAAGTTACTGAAAGTTCCAAGCATTATACAGTATTTTTAGTTTATTTTGCTATTCTACACTTTCCAATTTTTTCCAAGTGGGTAAGAGTAAATAAAACATTTTTCCCAATAAACACTTTTACGTGTTTTACATTTAGTGTATTGTTGCTATTCTTCCAATGAAGTCTAGGAAAATGGCAGAATGAAGCCTGGAGTTATGTTATTTTGAGCTGATTTCCCTCTAACGTTAGTAAACAGTTTGATGCATCATGTCACTGGTAGCACTATTCTCTCTTGTCTTCCCCCATTTAATGAAAATCTGTGAAATAAATGCTACAAGGCAGTACTGCTGGCATGACAAATTCCAAGCCAATAAGTCTTGCAGTTGCCAAGATGTAAGCTCTGAAACTTGGCATTTGGCATTCAGAAGTAGATAACCTTACTATAGTAACTACATTCACTGTATCTACAAAAGGGATGAATAAATCAACAATAATTGAACTACTAAAAGTGTCTAATTTCCAGAGTAGTGCTTCAAGCAACAACTGAAATTAAAAAACTGTTAAAACACAGCTACATACCCATACAATCTTGTCATGAATGCACTGAAGCAAAGGTTAACAAAAAAGAATGAATATGCATTCTTTGCTAAAAGTAGCGTTCCTTGATCTACAGTAGTGATGAACTGTATAAATGTCAGGTCCCGTCCAAGTCCCACAGAGCCTGGCATTCCCAGTAGCAAGAATTTTTTATTGTTCCTGTAACATTACTCAAAGTAGGGAAAAGGCTATTCCTGCTGCATGTGGAATGCAGTCCCTCTTCTTGAAGCCTGGCAGTGTTTCCAAAGTTAGCAATGATCATAAACCCTTGAAATATTGTCGGTATCTCCAGGGCCTGATCCAAAGCCCAGTGAAGGCAAATGGGAAGATTCCACATGGCCACAGTTTTGTGTGGGCCGGGCTTAAAATATTACTTCCCTTGCCACTTGATTTCATAGTTCAGAATTTCTCACATTGTCTAACTCATATCTCATTGAATTTGCCATCCACTCATCTTTTCTTCCACTGTTAATTTTTGTTAGAAAAATGCTGGTCTGGAAATCTTTAGGAAAATAACTAGCACAGTAGGTTAAATGGACTCAGTGCTTTAGAGAAACAGGGTAGTCTAATAAACAGAGCTTTTAATGTAACACATTTCCACGCTAATACACAGGAGAGAACCTACCACTGGGACACCAGCCTGCTGTACGCCGCTTTGAAAACTGTCTCCTAGAATTAATTCAGACTGATTAGCATAGCATGGATGCGTTCACCTGGGGAACTAACTAAAAATAATAGCCAATTTACAAATGAACTAGAGTAGGCTTTTTAATCTCCCATGACTCCACAGATCGGTGGCAGTACACTACAGAGTCACATCTCTGTGACTGCCACACAGCTGGCGTTAAGCTCTTGGGGATACACAATCAAAAGGAATTGCTGGAAGGCACTGAGATGCTGCGCGGAGTCATTCCTTGGGCCACTTTTTGGACAGTCCTGCTATGATGATAATATCAGTCTTAGGGACTGATTAAAAATACCAAGGAATCATATTTCCATCTAAAGCCACTAGATCAGCATTTGATTTCCAGGATCAGTTACTGGCTTTCTTTCAGGACTACAAATCTAGAAATCTGGTATTTATTCAGCATTAATCTTCAGGAAAAAAATATAGGCATTCTGGGTTTTAAACTTTTAATTTATCATATCAGGTTTTTTTCTGAAAGCTGAGGCTTAAGAGAGGCACTACCACCATGGAGATGCTGGTTCTTATATATTCTTTTCCCAAGGAAAACTGGGAAGTGTTTTCATATGTCTATGTATATAAGGCATGTACAGATAGGGAAGTGTTTCTCCAGATGCACCGTGCAGGATAGTGAAATGCATGATAAACTGGATTGAATACATATCTTTCCCCCTCTGACATTTTGTAGGTCAAACTCTGTATCTGATGTATGTATTTTAAGCCAGAGAGAGAAAGGCATAGTCTAAGAGACAAGAGAATCCTTTCATTCTTCAAAATTCCTGGAACATCTAAGGCTAAATTGAATACTTGTGGTATGAACATACATCCAAATGTCTTTTAGAAGATGAGGATCATGATACAACGTTTTGAAATGGAAATTATTCCAACTTTGAAATACTATAACTTACCAAGCAACCAAAGATGCTCAAAGGCCCCTATACTACATTTAACCAAAATGCACGGCAAATAAAAAAAGACAGTTATCCTGCATAAAATGATACACATAATGGTTAAGGGTGGCATTGTTTCCTCTACATAAAGCAAGCTTCAAAGGGAAAAGTAATTTTTGGATTAATGGGCAAACAATGCAGAACAAATTACATTAGTAGTTAGTTAAAAGCTCTGTAAAATAGCTTGCCCTCTATTTCTGAGTAATGGGACTGATGAAGAAATGGTATTTTTTTTTTCCATCCCAAACTCTCTTCCCCTGCAGTGGTTTAGACTGGAGAATTAACAGCTGGGAAGAGCATCTCTTCACATTGTGAGAAAAACACAGCATTCAGTACAGCTGCATGAAAGAATAGCTGAACCAGGAGTTTCACCACTGTTAATTCCATAAAACAGTCTGGCATGTTTTCAGTCATTAGCCCTCAGCAGATACCTAAACCAAAAACTGGGATAAATCTAGATACCAGGCTGAAAATCTCATGAAGACAAAGTACACCAGAGGGTTACCTCGTCTGTTTAAAAACTAAGCTCAAGACTGTGATTCATACCATCATAAGAATTAAGCATGACAACTGTAAATTCCTCACTGGCTGGACTTCCGCTTAAATCAAAGGGCAGACAGACTGCATTTTATTCAGAATTTTGTAACCAGACTCCCAAACCTGGCAGTTTGGTTTGAATATTCAGATCCAAGGCCAGACAAATGGCAGATTCTCTCTATTGTCTTCTATTCACCTTCTTCATCTCCACTCTATCCAAATTTGACTTAGCCAGAGAGGGAGATACTGTATTTTTACCTAAAGGAGGACAAAATAGAAGGCAAGAAATATTGGTTCCACTAGGTGATTGAGGAGGAACATTTTGACTGTCATCCACACTTGATATCATCACTTCTGAAATAAGAAACAAGAGTCACAGTTAACAAGGCCCACATTTGCCCAAACTTTCCTGCTCTTTTCAGCTTCACCATCACAGCTTCTTGTTCCCACCCTTTGCGAAGCATCTCAGTTTGTACGGAAAACCTGTGAAAGCACAGGCCCTGCTAACTTCTCTGGCTGTTTTGTCACACATCACTGTATATTTAATAATAATTATGCCTCTGCAGAGGTATTTTATTCTGATAAAATCAGAACTATCCCACCAGGATCTTCAGCTACTTATTCATTTTGCTACAGGCTACAACAGAAAGAGTTAGAGAATTTACTGAAATAACAAAGTCATTTTACATACATATGGTCTATGCTTCTGTGCCACAGCAGTGACAGATAAAAAGCAGCAATCTATCATATTTTTCTCTCCACACTGTACTCAATAGGATCCAAAGTGTGGTACCCATTTTGCTACTAATGCACATGTATAACTCCCACTTATTTACTGTAATGCCCTGAAGATGTGACAGTTAGCTATGTAATGCACTTATTATTTTTATTCATTCTATTCATTAGAGATGACCATGTTTGGCACACTTATAGCTTCACTTTTCTCCACTAGTCATCAGTAATGTCATCTTTTCTAGCTCATGAAAACAAAATGTTTATTAAATGACAAACAACCACATCTCTCTCAACTTGACGTTTCACTGCCAGTTCCCCAAGTCTTCTACTCTCCGATGAGTCTGAACAAACCAAAGGGAAATTCAGCTAGGTCAAAAGTGCTTTTGTGCTGAGCAGGAATCCAAGCTGAATTGTGTGAAATGCCTGTGAGGGAGAAAAGCTCGCAGTGCTCTCTTGAAGGCATTTTGACTGCACTCACGGCAAAGGCTCCAACAAATTTTTGAGTCCACATTGCTTGGTAACTGGAGACTCAACATTCCACATATTTAAGAAAAGAAATTAACAATTTATTGTCAAAGAGCTGCATGGTAGTCATACCCAGTTTTCCCCCGACTATTAGCAAATTTGAACCATATTCTTTTACTTTTACCAAACAAGAATTCTCTAAGATGGAGGAAAAGAACAGAAAGAGCGTTTTGGAGGGGAATTATAAACACACAGTCCTGGAGAGGTCTAGGTCAAACTGTGAACTGCTCCAGCACTGGGGAGCATTTCCTTGCTCTTTCAGCTTCATTACTCATAATCAGATGGCAACCAAACAATTCCCTTGACAAGATCTCTAGGCAAACTTTGGGTTTGTACTGAAGCTGCTCCATGACTGAGCTCACTACTCCTTTCTGCTCAAGAATATCAAAGCCAACAGCAAAGAAAGAAAAAAAAAAAGAACACCAACCAAACAGACAAACATCTCCCTAGTAATTGTGACTGATCAGTCACTGACCATTCTCGACACTCTCAACTAATTTTTTGTATCCCAAAGTTCTCGTCTCCATTGCTAGAGGCCCTCTCTCAGCTGGTGGAGTTCTTCAGGTCTGGAACCTGCAAGGAGGAAGGGCATTGCCGCCCAACACTTTCCATCATCCTGAATGTATAAATAAAATTATAATCATGTATAATTGCACTGAAGTCCATAGGCAACTGCAATAGTACATGTTTCCCATCACATAAGAAAAGTAAATCCTGGCAAAATTAGGAGTGTGTATGTATACTGGAGGGCTTTGCAAAAGACTCCCAGAGAAAACAGTTCTTGGCAAAGACTCATGTTTCATGTATTTTCAGTCCTTAGAAGTTTGTTTCCTACTTTTTTCACAGCAGTTTAGATTAATTTTGAAATAATCCTTTTTCTTGATTTCAATTTTGTTTCCAAACACTTTATTTCTCATTCAATTTTCACTGGCAAAATTTTCACCAGAACAGGGAAATAATTCTTCCATTGCACAAGAGAGAAAAGAAATAAAATCTCTGAATGTGTGCAGTTCATTGGAATTTGCCCAGTTATGAATTACATTATATAATAAAAGAAGAAACTGATAGCTTCAGAAAAATTAGAGTGCATAGGAAAGATGGCATAGTCATATTAAATGATTTGTCCATAGAATTATTTTCCAAAAAGTAAACTTCTCCTGTAACGAAAAAATCTCCCATGAAACCAAGACTAAAGCAGAAACTCCACAGAAATAGGTACTGGTCTGCTGTAGAAACTCAATCCTCAAAGATTTGAGAACATGCACCAAAGTAAACACCACCTAATACCTGAATATGCTAGAAAAACCAAACCAAACCAAAAACATTACTTGTGTCTTGCTGAGACTTGCCTGCAAAAAAAAGTCCCACAAAGATTGCAGAATCAGGGAACTGTGCTCACACAACTAAATAACGTGTGAGAGATTTGAAAGCATTCAAAGAAAACAGTGGGACTTCTGATTTCTCCTAAGAGTTCAAGCTTGGCCTGCCTTTAATTACATTTCAAAATGGAATTGGAAAAAATGGAGCAGGGTTTAGGTGGACTATCAGAAGTTACTGAGAAATTTTTAAAAGGTTAGCACTTTTTAAAGCAAGCAATAAAGGGTTATTCTGCTTTTCACAAAGGAAGTTGAATGTCCGCTCTTAATGGCAGTATTTTATATATACTGCATGAAACAGATCCTACTAGGACAGCTATAAAAAACTGGTAAAATTTGACCTTTGGTTTTAGGTAAATGTTACATATTTGAATAAAAGGTTGCATTTATAGGCAGCCAAAGATTTTTTTTTTTAATTTTTTTTTTATGAAATCTTTAGGAAAGCTCAAGGAACAATCCAGGGAAATTTTTAATAGGCAACACTAATTTTGAACAAATTCAAAACACTCAGACAAGGATTTTCCTCTAACGTAGGATTCATCACCCTCCTAACTTGGTATAAATTCAATCTGTTCTGTTTGTATGACATAAACAACAAGCAGTTTCACAGGAATGAGGCAAACCATATGTGAAGGTGTTTTAGAAAGCACAACAGGGAATACACCAAGCAAAGAAGCATCTGCATTTATTTCAATATCAAATCACATGTGTATTATAAAGGGAAAGTTTATTGTCTTTATATAAAAAAACAAGTTTACTATATTGTGCTCTTTACAGTTAACCCTTCCTGCCCCTCAGTATCCTTCTCAATTTGGAAGAAAAAAATTAATAAAAATCATAAAGTCTACAGGTGCAGAAGCAGGTTTTAAAGGGGTATTCAACCTTGTTCACCCTACCCAGGCTGTCACAGGATGCCAAGAGCCTCTTTTGTCCTCACCCTCTGCTTGGTACCCCTCTTGAACAAGGGCTGCATCTGCTCCTGACGGGTGCAAGTGAGAACCAAAGCCTGGCCCATTGCCCTGGATTCCAGAAATGCAAGAATATGACTCTAGATAGGATTTTTTTCTTATTGATGCCTGTGTGAAGTGGGACACCAGCTCGTCTCCTGCATCAAGATGCTGTCTGGTCCTGCACTGGTGCTGCGCTGACCAGCCTGCAACCGAGCCACCATGAGCAACACATGGCACTGCTGCGTCGGGCACCGGGTACTCCCCCACAAAAGGCAGTGCCCTACAATTAATTGGTTTTATAGAAGCTGGCCAGAGTCAGCTTAACACATTTGGAGTTGAGGAGAAAATATTTCAAAGCAGCATTCAGCCTGGGTATGAGCTACAGGCACGTTGTTAAAAAGCTAATTGCATGGAGACAAAGGATGATCGTTACTTTTATATTAGTGTGTAATATTAACCCTTGAGAGCTGTGTTTGATGATAAGTTGTTGGCAATTGAAACTGCTACTATTTATATTTAAACTCAAGCCTGAAGATTCCTAAACTCACAGACAGTGTATATGTCATTATCTGTTTTTTGTATTAAGACAAATGAAAGTTTTTGAAATCTGGGGTCTTTTCCACATCTCCTCTAGAATTATACATAAAAAACAATGTTAAGGCTTTAAAGTGTTGAAATTAATTCTCACATCTGGTTTTTTATGCACATTCAGGAAATCTGGCCTTATAGTGACAAATAGTCATGAAGAACATTTTTTTACTCAAATTTTGCTTGTTTCAGGGAACAGAAAAAGAGAGCTAGAGAGCTTCTGGCAGCAGGTTTTGGGCTGCAGGGTCAAAATTCCTCCAAATTTTCCTCCTTTTCTGTCAGTGTTACAGATCTCACCCACATTATTCAGACAATAGTCACAAATAATATTGATGTTCCGCTGCAGATTACACAGGCTTTTAGCTCCAGGAACACAAATTTCAGAGAAGGCAGGTTCAGCGATGCTGTGGTGCAAGGCAAGGTCCTGGGGTGGGCTCTCCAGGAAGGTCAGCAAAGCAGTTGGTGAGCACCTGGAATGTTCCAGGCTGTGACTGCAGCTGACCACCTCAGCAGCATGGATGGCGCTGCAATACGTGACCACATTTGTCCATTGTCTTAACCTCTTTGCCCTCACCTTATCTTTTGGACTCCTCTCCCTCAGCCTCAACTCACTGGACCCAAGCAAAAGCCTGCTGCTCTCAGCAAGGCTGCGCGTGGGCACAGTGGGAAAATCACTCGTGTAGGCGGCGAGATCGAAGCCGAAGCCTGTAGGCTTCCGCAGCCAAAATGATCTTTTTATTACACATGTGTATAATACCCACTGTAAGGAGGTTTGACTATGGCCTACGGAAGTGAGACACCACTGTCAAATTAATATGAATGGAAAAGGACAAGCATGCTATAGCAATGGAAACAAAACAAAAAAAAAATCACAATTATCAGAAAAATATTTGTGATCACAAAAGAAAATCTTTTTTGTACTCACCAATCTCCCCTTTAGCAAGCCTTAAAGGAGAAGAGAATATGAGAGAAAGAAAAGAAGAGAGACAAATCATGGGGAGAGGCAAGGAGTGGGGGGAAGAGAGAGACTGAGACAGTGAATACTTTTAACTTGTCACAGTACAACGCTAACTTTTAATTAATACAGGGCATGTACAACTTTGAAGACTGTTGGTTGTACAGTATTTTATGATAAATACATTTTATGGGATTTTGTTTTAAAGAGGATTTTTTAAAATAACCTAGCCCAATAAATGATTTACCAGCTGCAATAAAAGATCAAGGAAATTGCTCAGATTGCATCTTGGAGCATCTAAAACTCTGAAGTTTATGGAGATCTAAACTGCCCCCAGATCTACAGTGCTATTAAAAATTTTTTGTAGTAGCTAATTATCTTGCATTGTATTTTTTAAAAGGTAGCAATTGTAGTAGAGAGGAAGGTCTGGAAACAAAGAGGAGTTGATGTCCTTTTATGGAGAAAGTAAGAGAGAAGGAAAGGAGGAGACAGACAAGTGAGTAACAATTGAAACATCATGCTGGTATAGTAACAAATGGAATTAACAACTCACAAGGTGTCAGATTTCCAGGGAAATTACTTGAATTAAGTCTATATTTAAAATATATATTATTAAGGACACATTCTTTACATGGCATGCTATGTGTAATACCTATATTACTTGACCAAGAGTGGAGTAATTTGATTTTCCTATTTTTTTTTCTTTCTGATAAATATGATGACTACAAGTGAAGAAGAAAGCAAGAAGATTCCCTCTAAATTCTGTTCTGTTCTAACGTCATGGGACTTGAGCATAACAAATAAGTAAATAAAGCAAGAACTGGCCCTTATTTCCAACAGGATGACAGGTACAGTAAACAGAAAGGCATATCGAAATAACAAAATACTGGCCTCAGCTAGGACAGGCAGCACCCTGACGCATGTCTTGTTGCCTTTGTTTTGTACCAGGAAGATCTGGTTCACGCCCTGTAAATTCCTGTGCTCAGATATAACTCTGCCTTCCCTGGCAAAGTCAGTGGCCCTGCAGGCACGGGGCTCAGGGACAGCTGGGCTCTCTAAGAAAGGAAAATAAGAGAAGAAACAGAAAAAGAAATGGAAGAAAGGGCAGTCATTTTTTCTTATTCTCTAAGTCAGAAGGCCAGGTTCATGCCAGCTGAGACAAGAGCCTGTCCCCTCTGCTCCTCCAGATACTTTGTGCAATCACAAAGGCCACGGGCTTCAAAGCCTGGGCCCAGGCTGATAAGGGTGCAGTTGGGCCCCTTTCCCAACACTTTCAAGCTGAACAACGTTGAAAACAATAAAGGATCAATGCTGCTGACTTTAAAAGTAGACAGAACCACAGAATGGTTTGGGTTAGGAGGGACCTTAAAAGCCACCTAGTTGCAAACCCTCTGCCATGGGCAGGGACACTTTCCACTAGACCAGGTGGTCCAGGGCTCCATCCAACCTGGCCTTGAGCACTTCCAGGGATGGGGCACATACAATTAAATATTCTTTGTATCACTGTAACTCTACAAGACACAGAAGAGAGAAAGTGAAGTTCACCATTACAGAAAGCCAGCACCCTGAAATAGATAATTGATAATAATTTGGTTAATTTAATTTGAGAATTGAGGTAGGTAAAATGAAACAGTGGGAGTTGGCAAGGATATTTGGATGAACACTGCTATTCTAAAATCTATTCTTTTATTATGGCCAGGATGGGGGAGTCATTAATTGTACAAAATAACCACAATTAATTCAGCAGAATTATGAAAGCCTAATTATATGAGTGTGTGTTGTTTTTCTACTTGATTTCTGCCTTCTCGAGCACTCGGGGTCAATCACGTCTAGGGCTGAATTCAGATTGCTACAGTGAAAATGCACTCTGTGTCTGTAAGGCCTTTACCTGACTTCCTGCCAATTTTAAAGGCACCAAGTGAATGTGGCAAGTGAGAGCAGGGCATAGACAGCACTAGTGATGTTGAAGGCTGCTTGGCTTGCCTGTGAGATAATCCTGTCTCATGTTTTGATAGGGAAGTAATTTAAAACTAAATTTTCACAGATATACACCCTATTTTGATGCTTGTTTTCTCAATGCTTTATTTGAAACTCTAGGGGCTGATTTGCAGAAGATCGTGGGTGCCAGAAATGTACACTACAGCTGGGTTTTGAATATTCAAAGCACAATAGGGAATTATATGAAATATTATCAGATCATTTCATTTAGAGAAGGATTGGGTCTTCATTGTTTTCTACTAATTACAAATAACTGTACAACTTTTGCAATTACCTAGATGAAATTTCAGGAAATACAATTATAAGTAAATGAAAAGATTTCATTTTGATGTAGCCTTTTTAATTTCACTTTAATTTATCTATTCATTTTAAGTTATTCCCCATATGTGTATTTTATAACAGAGAACAGTAATAATATTTAAAGTAACATCTAGAAATGGCAGTGTATTGTTCTTAAAACGCTGAAAAGATTATGCTAGAATTCTTCTTGACTTTATTTCCCTGACACAGCTTCTCAAAACAACGCAGCAATGTCAAAATTGCATTCTCAGACAAAAAGTACTTCCAATTTTTTTTAACTCAACTTCAATCATAAGCAATACTAAGAAATCAAAGAAAATCCATGGGGTACTTTTGGTTTTGTGG
>VYZQ01050701.1:0-44528 GCA_013400655.1 Mystacornis crossleyi
TTCAGGGATGGCAGCTCTGCTCCAGCAGCAGCACTTGAGTGTGAAGTGCACTCCAGCTAAAGAAATGCCATTATCCCTGGTTTAGAGAAGAAAAAATCCAGACGGAAAAGAGAAAAGATTGGTTTAAAGGCCACATGAGACGGCGATAGGAACATGATCAGAAGCACAGTCACCACTAACAGGTGCACCAACAGGGGCAACAGAGTAAACATGACCCCAGCAGGTAATAAAATACACAGTCTATCACAATTCGGGTATTTTATCACCCATGAAGCACTTGAAACATGACTTGCAGTTGCAGAATCCAGCCTGTGGTTTCATACCTCTGGTCTCAGCAGTGGCAATACTGAGAAACGAGCTCATCTCCACCTGAAAACTGCTTTAAACAAACCCTGACTGCCCTGGAAGCATTTCAGGGATCTCCAAATTGTGAGGCTCAGAAATGCTAATGGATCACTGCACGGCATCACCAGCCAAAGGGGCACAGTGCTCCTTTGGAGGTTACAGATTAATATTTAATCCAATCGCTAATTTTAAGTTAAAATGTATCAGAATTATCTGCCCGGGTTCACAGCACTGACAGGCATCAGCCAGCAGCGAGTGAATGAGGCACTTGCCCATTTCAAAGCAGGAGCACAGCACCAGGCAGCTGCACTTCCCTCTTGAGTGATTCTTCAGGAACCAGACACAAAATCCTTAGAGGTTTGCTCCATAAACCATTAGCCAGTAAAAGTCTAATTAGGTCAGAGACATATGGCCTGAACTGGTAAAAAATTGAGCATTGGTGACTACAGTGTTATTAACCTCACAAAATATGGATATATTTCAGAAGCTGCTGGGCTGAACACTGAAAACTGTGTCACGTTCAGTCTTCAGCAGTGAGACCTTGCTCTCCCAAGCCAACAGAAATGGCAAAAAGGCAACAGTTTTGCTAATGAAAACTGCTTTTTTCTTACTACGATACCAGTGATGAGCATGAAGATGATAAAAAAGATCTTTTCTAAACAGGCTTTTCCCAGACACTAAAATATTCAAGGTGGAGCTCACCTGTACAGGTGAGCTGAACAGTTACCCCTGGTCTGTGAGCCTCGAGGAGACACTCCCACCTCCCCACCATGTCCAGATCAGCAACCACAACTCCTGTGGTCCCACAACTCCTCGGATCCAGGCACTTTCTAACCCCAGAGAGGGCGGATGTCCTCAGCTTGTCATCTTGACTTGTGTCTGATCTCATCTCACTTATTTTGGGCTTCTGTCGAAGGGAAAGGGATTTAGAAGGTGCTGAGCTCTGGGATGTGATGCCTTAGGGAAGATGCATCAACCTCAGCAAGGTCAACTCTCGTCCCTTTGACTTCAGCTGAGTTTTCCCATTGTTTATATTGAGCTTGCCATTAACAGCAGCAGGAATTCGGGACAGGCTGCAGCGGGGCCAATCCCTAACAGGCTCCAGCATTCACTTTCCCTTTCAGGTGTCCCAGTGATGTGTCCACGTTCCCCCTGGATTACAGTTTGGACACAGCAGAGAGCCACACGCTGCTGTCACTGGCTCCACAGGGATCTGAACAAGTGCAGCCACATCTCAAACCCTGCTCACACGACGACACGCACATGAGGGAGACAGGCAGAATTTAGCCCTAATTTGCATGTTCTGTCCCTGTAATAAGCCCTGGGAAGTGTCTTTAAAAGGAGACTGGTTCCTAATTGCTTCTTAAAAAAGCCTTTAACGTGGACGCTTTGGCATGACTCAGGGGCGCATTTCTAAATCCAGTTTCTCCCATGAAGTTTACTTTGGCTGTTTGGTTGGGTTGCATCCATAGGCTATTTTTATTTTTTTGATCATCAAGCCTGTTTACAGCATGGAGGAACAATATGGGAACAGAAATAAAGATGGGCCAAGCCCAAAGGAATGAACCCAGCAGTGGCACTGCCAGCATCTCCGGCTTGGAGAGCAGGAGGCCCTGCAGCTGTGCCATTCTTCAGTGAGACCCAATTCACTTTTCCCTTCTGGTTATGCATTTCAAACCTCAGTTGTGTTTGATTTACCCATCATCTGCAGACTTAATAGCAAACAGTTAAAATGCCTGCACGTCCTTCTGCTGCCAGCTCTGGATCTGTGGTGCATTACGAGAGAGAATATTCTCTAGAATACAAAGGCTGAGGGACTGGCTGTCACAACAGTATCACTTTTGGCTTCCTTAAATACAGTAATCAAAGTATTTTGAACAGTAGCCTACAGCTACTGAATACTTTCCTGTCTCAAAATAGACACAAGTCTCCTCCCACCTTCTGCCATGAACTCTTTGGTCACTCTGAGGTTTTGGTGGTCCAGTCCAGTTGCCTGTGCAGTATCCAGTGAGTGCAGCCCAGCTGCTTCCCAGTTCTTTGAGCCAAGTGCTACCAGGTTATTCTGTGAAACAGAGCGAAAAGGACACAAAACGTTCGCAGGGAAGGCTTGAAAAAGGAAAGATTGTGTATGTTTGCATTTAGATTTTTAATATAGTCGTGTTGTCTAGAGGCCAGATTTGGGGAATGGAAACCAGGAGCCTGGTTTCTATTTTCAGCACAGCCACTGATTGCTCTGTGTTCCTGGCAAATCTTTTAATCTTTGCTCCTCTGTTTTACCCATCTGTAATAAAGGGATGATCAGACCTCCCCAGCTCTGCCTTGTGTGGCAGCATCTTCTGATGAAACACGGCAAGGACAAAGCATTAATAATCATTCCATATAGAACAGCCAAGAGGTCACAGGTATTTAAGCACAGTTTAGCCATTCAGTGCCCCTTTATGCATGCAGCAAGCCTTGATGTTAATAGAAGTTATATATTGAAATGGAATGGAAAAGCAGGCCCTTCAGGGCACAAAAATAACCATATCCAGAGCACCACTAAATAAATACAATATAAAGATGAAAATCAGTTCAAATACTGAACAAATTGAAAGGCAAGGAGACATTTAAGAGGAAAAACAAAGTCATGCAGCCCTACTCCCGGCTGACATCTAACTGCCCTCAGCACAAAAACAGGGATGAAAAGGAGTGTCAGGCACCAAGAGAGAACCTTACAGATGGTCCAGTAAGTGGTTCAGCGTTCCCAGTCCTCCATTTCTTTACCTCTCCGGCACCTTCCTGAGGAGGTATCAAGGAGGTGGGTAAAGGACTGAGCTCCTTAAATGCTCATGTTTAATTGACCCTGTCAATTATGCCATCAGTCCAAGCCTGCATCCCCCACATCTGTCCATTTGTCTTTTCCTCCCGCAGAACTACCCTGGGGCTCCTTCCAGCCCTCCTGCACCGCCAGGCACCAACCCCCTCTCTGGGCTGTTCCACACAGCCACTGCCTCTGGGATCCCTGCAAAGTGGTCACAGCTGGGATGTGGCTACCTGGGATCTGCCAGATCTTCTCAGCCCCCTGCCCGCTTAATGCCAGCTGCAGCACCTCTGGCCAGATGTTTCACTGTCACTGCCCCCATCACTTGTGCGAAGGTGAACGGCCTCTGACACCGCTCTCAGACCAGGGGATGAGCCATTCCTATCATAAGCAACCTTTGCTCATTTCATTCACATGAGCAGCTGCAGTGGCAGATTTTGGGGAGGATTTGAGGGATCTCGGTGATGAGCAGAGATCTCTTCAGTGGACCACTGCAGCCAGAGGAGGGTGTGTCTTTAAAAGCTCCAGCATCCTCTTGTCTACTCCTTCAGTCCAGTTAATGAAATAATTCCAAACAAACCAGCGTTGCACAAGGCTGTTGAGCAGTCAAGCTGCTTATTCCTGGCACAGCCTCTTGGCTCATCTCGAAACAAGGTGCATATGCTTTTGGGGCAGAGACCAGCGTTTATTTTGAGAGATGCTTTAGGATCAGGACAGTCACCGCCAGCTCATCACATTTACTATTCAGGATTACTGGACCACAAGCGACCTTTTGGGTTCTTAAGACTTGGATTACGAAGGGCTTTATATACTAAGCCTAATGACTTGAATTACAGCCTTAGCATCCTGACAATCAGAAAGGGACTACAAGCATTTTACTTTCTTCTATCCACAAAACAGCTTGGGCCAGATTTTGAACTCATTTCAAGGTTATGTCAAGCTGGTGCCCATCAGAATGATATAGCTGAGTTGCAAGTAAGGCAGGATGACCTAGGTAAAGGTCATGTCTGAGAGAAATGGCAGGATTTTCTAGATAAGCCAGCCGAGACATCTGTCTGCTTTCCTCTGAGACAATTATTTTATTATTTCTACATATTAAAAAAATCACCCCAAAATGCTACAGCACATTTTAATCCGTGGGGCTGCAGCAGCAGTACATGGTATTTTGTAATTTTCAAATCTCAGTGGCAAAACGCTTTATGGGATCGACAGTGACCTTCCTGTAACTGGCTGAACTGGAAATACCTTTCAGTTCTCAAAAAAACCCCCAAAAATATTTGAAAATACAAGTATCAGCAACTTCTGTGGCCCCCACACCAAGGCACGTGTGCTGCTGTTGCCGGTTTCAGTCAGCACACAGTTCCACTTTGCAGGGAAATTGGTTTCCTGTCTAAAACGTGTGAAGTTTCTGTTCCCCATCACCTGCACTCAGGTGCCCTTTTCCAGGACCAGTGACAGAGCCCAGCCAGCACCCTCTGGAGTGCTGGGGACAATCCAAACCTGGGGACAATCCAAACCACATGTGCCTTCAGCTGTAGGGCGCGTCAAAAGTTTAATTTGACCATTAAAGCAATTTTTTGCTTTAAAAAAGGGGAAAATGCGAATCAAACCACTACACCGAGGGAGACAGGACCCACAGCCACAGCAGTGATGCAAATAAAGGTTGATTGATCCGTTCGGCCGGCTGCAATCCCGTTCCATCAGCAGGGAGGGGGAGCACTGGCACAAGCAGAGCAGAAAAGTGAGGACGTGCTGTTTGCAGAAGGACAGCACCGGTCACATTCCCCTCATCCCCTTGGAGCAGTAACCACCTGCAGCACCCGTGTGGGCAACAGCACAAACCCAGGCTCACCTGCCACCCTTTCAGCGTCTGCTGAGACCCCTCAAAACAAAAGCCAAACAAAAATGAACCGAGATGCTCTGTCTGCTCTGTGTTAGCGGGGTGATCCAACAAGAGTCACTGTTTTCTCATTAAACAATGTCAAAGATGTACTCCTGAGCTCTCTGCGGTCACTTTCCCCCCTCCCACTGTCCAAAGACAGCTGCAATAATAAAAAAAGGATTTAGAAAACAAGAGGGGAACCCGTTTTTTTTTAGCGAGCCAATGAATATTTTTTAGGACTGAACCAATCTCTGGAAATAATTGTCAAGTTCACTGTAGTTTTCCTTCCACATTCTGTACTCTACAGTTGGCAGACCTGACTGCTCAAAAGAAGAGAAACACAACAAAGTTCAGAGAGCTGTTTCATTGCTGCACAGGTGGTTATTTTTGAACCAGTTTTATCAGACTCAGAATCCAGACAGCAATACCTATTTTAAATTTATGCATTTCCTAACTTTGATGAGCTGTCTTCCTCCTCATCATTGCTAATTCAGTCGGCTGAACTTTTCCATCTATCAGTTAAAGTAAGTTATGATCTGCTCAGGAGCTTGCACAGGAAGGCAAGAAGGATGCTGGTGCAATATTCATAATGCAACCATCTGCCTGCTGCTGAATGTCCATCTCTGAGATTAAACAGCATGTTAAAAGCACTGAAAATCCAAATTATCTAAAGCATTTTCTTCTTTCTGATCATAAAAATACCTTACAGTGGTCCGAGTTCTGACTGAGGTGTGTGTCCTCTGCAAGGAATTGATTGTTTTACAGAAGCAGCATTGCCCTGCCACTGCTCCTTCACCGTGTTCACCCTTCCCACTGCTGAGGGGCTGGTGAGCAACCCTGTAATTTGAGTGAGAGTTTGTTTACAGGAAGGGACGGCCTAGAGAGTGCCAGTGACCCTCCGTGATCCTGCCTGGAACCCGCAGCCAGGGGCCAGAGGTGGCACACGCACGGACCGGGTGCTGGAAGGCACCAACACACCAGAACTCCCCAAACAAGAGGCAGAGCCTCACGGGCTTCATCAGGGCACTGACAACCTTCTGTTTGAAGGTTTCTTTTCAGTCATCTCAGGCACTTTTACAAGTGCTTAAATAATTTCTACCACCTCACTCAGTTTTTACAAGACGCACCCAGTCTGGGGTGAGGTTCAGAGTGGCCTCATCTCTTCCAAACAAAAGCACGTCCAGATGCAAGGTCTGAATTTAGTGGGACATGACAGCAGGGAACAGCTGGTGGGATGGAAATCCAGAGCCATTTTGAAGGAACCTGGGGGAAATTTTAAGGATAGTTGCATTCTTATAACTACAGTATCAAGATCTTTCAATCCTGCTGTCCTAGCTGAAGTGCTTCCTGCTATCCTAGCTGAAGAAGTGCCAAGCACCTGAAAGCACTTTTTCACACAAAGATGGAAAGGGGAAGCACAGTTGGGTGCATGGAGGTGGTGTGGGTACAGCTGGGGACCTAAAAGGGAAGTGTGAGGACCATCTGCTGACGAATGCTCCTGCTTAAAGCAGGCGCTGAAAGCTGCCAAAAATTTTTGGTAAGGGTTACAAGTAGGAGCTGTCCTGACCTGAGAGGGATCACAGCCACGGACAGGATGGTACAGGCAGAGCTGTGCAGACAAACTGGAAGCAAGCGTAGCCTTTGCCAGTCCTGCAAGCTGCCACTGGGACAGGAGAACCTGGGACACAGGCTGCAGGTTCCTCACAGACAGCGTCTCGTGGCACGCAAAGGAAAACCTGAGCATTATCAGCACTTCAGCTCAGTTCCTTAACTGAAACCAAAGCAGGCACTTCCTTTGTGGGACTGGGAGGGAGCTGCGGGCAGGCGAGGTGGGTGAGGGGGGTGGCACTGCTGGGGTGAGTTTGAAGATCATCCACAGTAACTTCCACAGCTGCTCCATTACCCATTCTACTGCAGGAAGAACAGAAGGTGATCCGTGGACTGCAGCCCTCCAGAGGGTCCCGAGGCTGCTCTCAACACACAAATCCCCTGTAGTTATGTTGTAGTAACACCATCATCACAAAAGAGGACCCAAAGTCCTTCCTGGCGCTGAGATGTCACCAGCGCAGTGAACTGGGCTGAGGCTGCTGCTGAGCGTGCTTAGACACTGGAATTTCACCCAGATTTTACCTGTTTAATGCCAGCAGTTCACACACGGGGCCCTGCTTGCAATCAGCCCTGGTATTGTCAGCGGGCTGGGCCCTAAGCACTAACCACAGGTAAGACTTCAGAGAAGCTCCGTAGTTACTCTTTCCGGCATATCACAGTGCCCCGTTAAACAAGGACAAAAGACTTCCATATGTAATAGGGATGCTATTTGTTATTTTTAACCTTATGGCAGCCAGGACTTGTGCCAGGTGACGTTCTGCCTTAACCAGGGAACCTCAGGAAGTTACATTCCTCGCTGTCATCCCTGCCCTCTGGCACAGTTGATGCCCATACATGGTTTCCTGGCTGCCTGTCCTTGTGCCTATCTGCGAGCATTTATTTGTGACAGCTCACGGAAATACCAGTCCTGTTTCACAAGGTAAGTCAGGATGCTCATCAGTCCTTTCCAGGATCCTGCAAGAGCTTCTGCTTCTAATAAAGGGTCCTGTCTATGTGAAACCCATAAAGTCTGTTTACATGTATCCATGCTACCAGAGAAACACCGTCGCTGTAGCTGTAGTTTTCAATTTCTCAAGATAGCTTTAAAACAGCTTGTTCAGTCCGATTAGGCCCGTGGAAAGCAGACAAATAAAATGGTGGCAACTCCCAGCAGCCCAAGAATGAGAACAGGCAGCAAAGGCCACGGAGGGCACTAAGCCATGGGCTGAGCATCCTGAGCAGCTGGGACCCCGCAGCCTCCCCGCTCACGTCACTGCTCGCCTGGCAAATTCCACCAGCAGCATCACCGGGCCAGATTTGGGCAATTTCATGGAGCTTAAGCAAGCCTGGCTGACACAAAGGATGCTGCCAAAGCCTGTTGTACCTCCAGACCAATACAGAGAAATGCAGTGCCAACATCCTTTGGGTCCAAAGGGGCTCAGCAGCAAATGATGCTTGTCACAGTGCCGTGGCTGGTCTGGCTCTCTGTCAGCCACTAAGAGTGACAGATTCTGTGTCCCATGGCTTATAATTTTATAAAATACACACGGGACCACGAGGAGAATAGATGTAAGTTGTCACAGATGTGATATTTCAATTAGCAGCAAACAATCATTAAAAAATCAGAACAACTAAAGCTAATAGGGAATGTAACTCCACCTTCCTATGAAAGGAAGGGTAACTGGTAATTTTAACTACGCACTCACATAATTTCAGGGTTTTTGCTTGTTTGCCTCTCACACAATCCCTCTTCATTCAGTCTCCAGGCTGTAGGCACAGAGAGGTAGAATTTTAATTCTGGCCATTTATATACATGTGGCATTTCTTGACCTTTAAGTATTTAATTTTGAAACCGTATTTAACTTTTTGACGTAGGTGTTTTCGTGGGTTTTGTTGGGGAATGCAAAAAATTTTCTGCATGTAAGGGGAAAAAAAATCAATAAAAGCAACTGTATGAGTGTTCTTCTGTTTGTACCCAGAGGGGCCTCCCTCTATGTCTGTGACACCAGTTAAAGTTTCTTAGTAGCACAAGCTTCTTATTCAGCTTTGTTTTGACAAAGAAAGATAAACCACTGTTTTGCTTTGCCCTTCCCCCATCATTTACTAATTAGTTTTATTTAGTTTGCTATTCCCTGCTCCTTGAATGGGAAAAAAACTCCATATTTTAAAAAAAATAATTATTTTAAACCGCATTAAGTTGTTGACTATGTAGGTTCTTAGGAAGAATTTAAAATGGAACATAATTATAAATCACTGTGAAAACGAGCTCGTCCTGCACAGGCAAGGACATTTAATTGTGTCCTTGTATGACTGGAATCACTGTAAACAACTAATATTCCTATTTGCAGGGACAGAAATAACAAGCTCATTCAGCTGTACAGAAAGGAAGACATAAAAGGAAACCAAAGGCTAAACCAGAATAAGCCACTGGAAAGTTTTATGTCAACAAAACTGGATTTAAATTAAGTAACATCAATTCGCTATTTTGACTGTAAATGAATCAGAACATTAAAACATATTTTAAAGGGAACATTTGTGATGAAACATCTATGACTAGTTCCTACACCAAAGGAATAGGAAAGTTACTACTTATTTCTGTGCAGGATCAAAGCCCAACTGCAAAGTTACTTCTCTGGCTTTGGGACTGGTTTGCAGACTTACATTTTGAAGATGAGAAGAGCATCAGAACTGCAAGGAAAACACTGAATAAATGACTTACCAGTTTCACACAAAGGAAAACGCAGTCCTGATGACATAATTAAGAAGTTGCATCATACCACATACGCATGAAGGAGTAAAATTTAAATTACACAGACAATTTCCATTCTTATGTTTCCTAATTTTCTGACTGCTTGACTTTGCAACTTAAATCTCTTTTACGATTGTTCTTTCTGACACTGACTTGCAGAAATGGGAGTAGATTTTAAGGTTTGTTATTTTGCCTTATTCGATGGCAAAGATTTAGAAAAACGCACCAAAAACCAAAACCCCCAAGCTCAAACCAAAGATGTGCATTTCTAAGCTATCTGAAATAATGGGAGATGAGTCAATAGTCACCTTGCTTTCAAATCAAGAGAAACAGAGCAGAGCAATTCTCCAGTGGGAGGAAATGAGGAAAAAAACTACATATTGAACAACTACAAGATGCCCTTTCCCAATACAAACAGAATTCATTTACCCAGTAATTTTACAATGGCGATAACAAATTAAAATTGTGGGCAGACAGAGGAGAACCAAATAAGATACACAACCCATAGCAAGGATCAGCCAAATTGAAGGGAACTTCTTACACTGTCAAATTTTGAGTAATTAGTACTTCTGTTAGAGGCACAGTTCCAGCTTTAAGCAATTCTAAGTAATTAATGTTCCTTTATTTTGCCTGGAGGTCCTGACTTCAGCATTCTCTTAGGACGTGCATTCTGCTAGCCAGAGCTACACAATGCAGATTAACTCGACTAGAAGGCGATTAGCGTGGGCAGATGAAGATGTAATTTGTCATTCTGTACACACTGCTACTTCTAGCCTGGGATGCAATTTTTATTAACACAGCAGACTGGTTCAAACAGAGGCACAGACACGATTTTGTCCTATCTGTACCCATATGATTGCCTAAGATACAAGCAAAGTTGAGATTTGAAAATTGTACGTGACCAAGTGACAAAAAGTGAATAAAGTGCCAGATTACATCTTCCCATGCAGCTCCAACCAGCTACAGGAATTCAGTAACTCACTGCACACTTAATAATTTAAGAGAAATAATTTAAAATGCACGATGGAGGAGGTTTTTCTATACTTACCCATCACATAATGTAAATCTAGGGACGAAAATGCCAAGCTGAGCAGGAAGCAGAGGCTGGTGTGGTGGATAGCACACGGACAAGGCAAGATTTGCGTGCCAGAGGCACTACAGCATTTGCACAGTCTGTGGGATAAGCTCTCTGGGTCCTCCCAATCTTGTCTTTAAAATGGGCCTAGCAATACAGATCTCCCAAAAATGTGTGTTCTTGCATTTCCTGGCTGTTGTGAAGATGACTTGTTTGCCAACCAGCTGAAAATTCTTGAAGAAAAAGTGTGAAGTAAAAAAATGAAATGCAACTGAAGTGTCCTTTTCTATTTGTACTACAACATCAAGTATTAGACAACTCTTAGGATATTTCATATTGAGCTTTGAAATGCGAGACACAACACCACCAGGCAGTAGTTTTACAAATCTTTTACCCAGTCTCAAGACCCCCCTGACCACTGGACAGTGCCTACACCAAGAAGCATGTGGCAGAAAGCACCATGCCTTGCTTTCTCTGCCAAACACAACCACAGCAGCAATCACCTTCAACTGCAGCTTCTGAATTTTCCGTAACTGCAAGAAGCAGAGCCCCAAGACCTTGACCTTCACCCAGCAATCAGTGGAACTGAAGGGAAAGCTGGAATTGCAGCTGAGGAAGAGGAGAGATGAGCAGGACCTACTCCCAGGGGTCTATGACGGTGCTGGTGAGAGGCTCTAACTGTTCTTGTCCAAATACTGCTGTCCACATGGGCTCCAGATTGACAGGCCTTGTGTGCTTTTAGTATTAATTGATATAAAATTAACTAAGACATTCTTCATCTACAAAGCTTCTCCTCTTACAGATTCATCAGCATTTACACACGGTCAGAACTAAGGCCCAAGAAAGGCAAATCTTGCCAAATATGTCAAAATCATAAAAGGTTCCCACATTTTTGCCCAGACCTTACCTTTAACATCTTTACAATTCTCTTCCAAGTGCAGTTGCAATGTGCTCGTGCTTTTAAGCTATAAGGTATCTTAAGTGCACAGTGAGGACCCACATTTCTGTGCGACAGTGAAATCAAAAGTGGCGACGTTCAAGTATCTTGAGGGAGAACAAAAATTCTTTTCTGACATCTAAAGTGCAATGATAAACTCACAAAAAGGCACTTTGCAAACTTCATCCCTGGGAAATTCCTATTTTCCCCCATGGAAAGAAAGAAGTACCAGCTTCTGCTGGGAGTGACAGCAGGTTTTCCCAGCTGCATATTCTCACATGTAAAATATATGACCCCAATGATCTTTATGAGTTCACTAAATGTCAGGATCACTTCTTTTTATTACAGATCCTTCTCCCCAGGTTTCTCACTGGAAGATCAGTGCTGTACAGCTCAGAAAGGCTTTGGCTCTGCCTCCTCTGCAGCCCTCATCCAACCTTGCCCCAAGGCACTGTCAGCAGCTCAATGAAGAACCTGGACACTGCTGCTCCATCTGCCCATTCTTGTGCCAAATTCCATCTCAGTTATTCTTTTAGAGCAGGGCATGCTGGTTTCTAGTCTTTTCTTGGCTGAAAATGTCCTCCTCAGCAAGTCAAAAAGCATTTTGTTGTTAGTAATATATTTCATACTTTTAAAGATTTGTACTAAGCCCATGACTACGAAGGCTGTCAAATCCACTCAAATGCTTCTTATTGAAAAATCAGGCCTGCATATCCATAGATCCTCCCCTCCTTCACCCACCCAAATTAAAGCTGTAATTCCCAAAGACAGGCACTCTTCTAAAGCACCACACATTTCATATAGTTGCTATTAATAAAGTATGAACAGTGTTTGCAGAAACATTAAAGAATCAGGTCAAGAACTCTGTCTGAATACCAGCGTTATTAAATAAGCAAATCATCCAACTTTTGAGTAATTAATGTCCTTGGTTTTTACTTGAAAGCCTCATTTTCAGCACATTCAGAAGAGACAAATGTCCCATGCCAAAAGGAATGAACCCGAATTAACTCTTTTGGATGCCAAGTGCAGGAGGAAGAGGAAAATGCAACACTGGCAGGCTGGGTAGAGCACAGCACCTCTGATCGTAGGGTAAGTTAGGCTGCAGTCTGATGATTACACCACATACAGTCAAGGATTTGATCTGTTCCCATCCGTGCATTATCTGAGTGTCTAAACAATTGCCCTAGTGCACTTGAAAACTTTAAAATATAAAAAGAAAACTAACAAAGCTGACGGTATCTCCAGATCACTGTGTGATGTACAAATAAGCAACTGTGTTATACAACTCGTGTTCAACAGACTGAAAATGATCTTTCCCAAATCCCAGTGACATCCTTCTGAAGCTGAAAGTGAGAGATTACAGCTGGCTGAGCACGCACTGTACTGTACACTCATTTTAAAAGCTGCCATTGTAAAAGACCCTCCAGGCTTTATGTTGGTTCCTTTGCTCTTCTTATTAAGAGCTGCAAAGTTCCTCATATTTAACAGTAATTACAGGGGGAGATGGAGAAAAACTAATGAGAGGGAGAGAGGTTTATTTTTCTAAAGAGGTGCAGTAGGATTAATAGCAAGACTATGGGCTATATATGTTATTTTTATTCCATCACCTCCAAACACGATAAATACTTGCAACTGGAAAAAATTATGACTGTAAAATTTCGTATTATCTTTACAAATCCTTTAGAGCCGCTGTGGGTGACATCCTCTCCTTCCCTCCACCAGACAACAGTTCTGACACAAAAATACTCTCAGGACAGCAGTTGCAGGACTTGTCTGATGCGCTCGCACTTCTCCAGCACGTCTGGGTCTTCTCCATCAGAACCATCAAATTCCTTCATAAAAGCTTCAGCCTTCTGCACAGTTTTGTCTCGTGCACTGCCCTGAAGCCCTTGCAGATAATCCAGCAAAATGGTGAAATACTTGTCTGGTACCTTGAAAGAACAAACAAAAGGAAGGAAAACCAGCTTTATTTTCTCCCCTCTCAACTCTTATTTACAATCACATCACAGCATCACCTGAAAGACAGTCTGGAGAAAGGCACGGGCTTTGGTGTTTGCCAAAGTCCAACTTCAAGGGGAAATCCAAGTGGAAATGTTCCCTGCCAAGGTTCAGGCTGCCAGGAGGGATGGGCCCTGGTGAGAGGACTGTCATGTGCTCGGATGGGCAAAGCCTCTGAGAGGAAATGCTCAGCAGATGTGGAAACGCTGATCAGCAAATGCAAACACTGCCTGACAGGGAGCCCAGGGCTCTGAGGGTTGGTGGAAGAAAAAAACAAAACACATTAGCCAAACCCTCCTTTTGGAAACGCAGATTCAAATCTTACTAAAATTGGTGGGAACTGCATGCATATGTCTGAAGAAAGAATTTTCCTGGAATCCCCCTCGCCCTTGCCCAAAAATTGTTTGCTAAGATGAGATACCACCCACCACTGCACGCTTTGACAGAATGCTTACACAAAGGAACAGAATTTAATTTGAAAAACAAACTGAAATTCAGACATATGGAAATAATTTTTAAATCATGCTGACTAAAACTGATAGGCTCTACCAACATGTCTAACATTAAATGCACTTTAGTCATTTACAATTGCATTACCCCTGTTTCACTCCCTTTCTAATTAACTAGTCAGAGATTAAGTTTTAGCTTATCTGGAACAACACACAATTTAAATGATCATTACATTAATCTTGACAATAACTTAGCAAAGACTTTGGAATGATTTATTCAGTACTTCATATTGAAGTACTTTCAAATTAATAGGTGAGCAGGCCTACGCTGATCTTAACTCAAGTTGTGTATCTGTGGAACAGGTTTCAGCCAATAAAAGGATATTTTTTGCTGTGAATCATGAGATGTTAAAATGATCTCATTCTGCAAATATGCTTCTCCATGTTTAACTTTACACATATAACTTGACATGAGTCAAGTCGAACACATACGTAAGTATTTAAAGGATTCGAGACTAATTATTCGAGGGCGGTTTCAATTCTGCAAAGTATCAACATTTCAGAGAAGACAGAGCTTCAACAGACACTTAATTTACAACTTATTTCTCCATGGACATTTGGCAGCAGAACTTTGATCACTAAAACTTCTATCACTCCAAAAGAAGAGGAAGAAAGAATATTCCAACGCTGCCTTCATCAATCAGGGGTATCACAAAGTAATAAATCAAAACTGAAGCCTGCGTTCAGCCTCGTAGCTTGTACACTATGGAAAACCTTCTAATTCTTCACACAAACACTCCTGCATTAAAGAAACAATACAGCTACAGAAGAAATATTAATTTTACAATGACTAACACTGAAATGGATGATATATGAAGCGCTGCTATACTGTACAAATAAAACACATTGAAAAATATCTATATTTTTGAAAGTTTTCGTTCACAGTAAGCTGGTACTAATAACAGATGAACCCATTTAGACACAAACAATTCCAGTGTGACAGTGCTCCTTTAATGCAGATACTCAGTACTAAGCTTTTAAAGCTCAGCAACATTTGCACGTTTCAAACCTTGGCCAAATTATCTCTGTAATTAACCACTCTTGTTCTCAGACCTCATGGCGCAGACATACCTGTGGAACTACAGTTATTATTATTATACCATTTAAGCAAAATGCTTGAGGGAGCAATTAAAGCCTGCTCTAAATTTAGAATTACTAAATGTGCAGACTTAACATGTGGCTGCCTGAAGCCTAGAAAACACTTAGCATTTGGCCCTGAGGGTGCTCAAGTGTTCAAAAAGTCTGATTTTCTCCTTTCACATAACACAGATCTGAGGTTTATTTCATCAGGAGCTCACAACACAGCACCCCGTGGGCAAGGTAAGATCCTATTTCCTCCTGACTTACACGGACAGCAGAGCCACAGCAAGGACTGGAACACACAAAGTACCAGTAAAGAAAGTTAATGAAATCCAAATTTTAATTCTTCAAATACAGTAGTACAAAAGAGGCAATTTCTGGAGTCTTGGCGAGGTTTTCCAAGGAGGGACACAATCCTTGTTCCAAGGTCAGTTTGAGGCTGGTTTGATATTGGAGATCAAGATCTCCCACCACGGCTCCGGAAGTCAAAACGAGGCTTATGGGATTTTGTTATTATTCTTTTGTTGAACTGTTTTGGCCTTTTTCTTGTTTCTTTTTCTCTCTCACACACCAATCTTGCCTCTGTCCTAACTTTCTAGAGCACTAGATGCACTTAGAGCTGATTAATATGGAAATAACCCCAAGCGAAATAATTCCTGTCTTTGGGAAAAGGAGGGAAACATTACAAAACAGTAGCAGGAAAAGAACAGTTATCACTTTTAAATTATCCCATGCAACTCGTAAATCTTCAGACCTGGAGGCCTGCAGACACCCACATATTTTGCAAAGCAAACACGGATACCAGCTCAGAGAAGCTGCCAGGCTGCATTTTGGGAAGCTTCAGCCACCCCTGCAGGCCCTGCAGTCCAGAAGCTGAAGACTGATCTAGTAACTTCCTAAAAGTGCTCTGCCAGATGATCAAGACCAACAAATGACTCAGTGTTTATTTTACTCTGGGTGCTGGAGAAGTTTACACTCCATAGGTACACAGGCCTGGCTTGGAAGCTGTCAGCCAACCACCAGATGGATTTTAAAGGAGCTTAGAAAAGCATTCATCTAGCAAACAATTTTAAAACCTCGACTTATTTCTTACAGAAAGAGGCCTATCAGTACAGGAAACTCGATTCAGGCCTCTGCATGGCTCTTCAGTGGGCATCCAAGTGACACCGTGAGATCAAAGATGTGCCTTAGGAAGGAAAGAAACTTATGTCTCCTTTTGTACTTCAGTCATGCTTGGATTACCAACAGATTTTATTCTGTAATGGACAGGAAGTTGAATTTGGGTATAAAAAAGTATTCAAAAGAAGCTGGGTGTGCCCTCCCTACGGTCCTGATGAAGAAAGAGACTTCATCATATGCTTAATTATAAGCACTTGGGCAGTTGTACTACACTGAATCTGGATGCAGATGGTAATCATTCTCTGAAGCTCATATTCAATGCTCCTCTGGTTATTAAACTACAGAATATGTGAATTTAAACAAATCAGAGCACTTCCATCAGAATGGAAAAAGAAATTTAAAAATAAAAAATTTCTTTTTAAATAAGAAAGGAAGTTTCATTTCAGTGCAGAGAAATAAGGAGTTAAACTGTGTTTTGATACATAAAACAAATGCTACTTACAGTTCATTGTGTCCCAGGATATTTCAACACAAACCCCAAAGTAAACGGGTAAAAAAAGTAAAAACATCACTCTGCCTGCCAAACAATTTCTAGGTAGCTTTGAAGAGCATACATTGATTTTGAGAGGTTGATAAAGACTTTTAAAGGAGAAACTTAACGACAGAAGACAGAGCAAACAACCCAGAAACCAAAATCAAATTTGTACTCTGCAACTCATCTTTTTAAAGTATTTACACCACGTGAACATTTTTGCCTTCATGAAACTCTGCTGTTAATTATCTGGCTGTCTAAAAAGGTAACACCCAGTCTCAGGTGATTGGCTTAAGAGCTGCTGACTAATTTGGGTCAGGAAGATTGATATGAGTAAATATTCAAGTGCACACCAAAAAGTCAGCAAAACCTAACTGAATGTCAACAAAGTGAACCAATACATGAGGCACTGTGCAAATGGGCAGATGTTTGTTCTATTACACAACAAAATGAATGACCTGAAACCCTCATTTGATACCATGATGGTCAGATACTCACTGGAAATTCAATTTACATTGCGTTTAAGTTATGAAATGATTGGATTTCTGTATGGATGCGAGCCTGGCTTCTGGTTATACTTTATGCTTTTCACAATCAACATCAGGTTTCACTTATATTTAAAAGAGAGAGCTATTTTAACATCTTGGCAATATGGCTGTACATCTTCTGTGGAGCCAGAGATATCTGAAACAATATGAGAACTGTGGTTTGCAGTATTGGGTTCCACATTAGGAAATTCAAATTAAGGATATGACTCAAATTCTCAGCAAACTCCAGATTTAAATAAAACATGGATCGGCTCTCTTTATGCTTGATATCCATCAAGTATAAAAATCTAGCATACACAGGACAATGATCACCAACAAAATAAAAAGATCAGTGACAAGCTATTAAAATGCTTCAGCGTCTTGGTTAGAAACAAACTAACGTGTAAATTATTAAAAAATTATGAGACAAGTGCATGGCTAGTACTAGGAAGTTTTGGTTAATAAAGAATAGCTATAACTAATGTATAAGACTATATCATATTTGTTCTGAGAAAAAGCAGCGTGAATACAAACCTTCTCTTTATCATACATGTGCAGGAGAAGCCACGTCTGTCTTGTCTTTTGAAACTTCCACTCCTCTGGGGTTTTCGACCAGCTGTAGAAAATTAAGGGGAAAAAAATTTGCTTGAACTGTGATATCGAAACATTCTTTATTTAGAAAATATTCCCTACGACGCTTCCAAGTGACTTTGTATGCACGACACGGAGTTTCACGGCACCGTGGGACACAGATACTGGCACACAGTTTATACAAGGCCACCTGGCTTCCGTGCAAAAAAATTATAGGAAGAGATCAAGATATAGCCAAGAAGGTTATAAATTTTCCTCAGAAAGCAGTGATTCCTTGAAGTTAAATATCAAGTCCCACCCCCCAGCTTTGGCCTGTCCTTTATGAGAGGTCATTGCCCTTATTTGACCAGGACAACTGAGCACCCCAAATCCTTACCCCTGCTGCAGGGCTGAGTAACTGGGGAGGTGGAGGGGACAGGAATCAAATCTGGGGTTCAGAAAGTTGGTATTTCACATTTAACTGAAACTGATATGAAATTAAACAGCCTCTGAAGGACTGGAAGGACAGACTTGTGCTCAAATGGTCACCTCAGCAATGGCTGCAGCCCATCACAGATGGCTGCTCTAGAGCAGACAAAATTCATCCTTCAGAAGCAAATGTTTTAAGGCTTGGGCTTGTCTAAATGTGTGACTTAAATATTTATATTTATAGGCTAGAAAAATGGGGGGGGGTTTATGTCTCTCTCTCATTAGGAATACTTGAACACTGTTAAAAGTGAGAGGGTGAACAAATGATTAACATCTGCAAATGTTCTTTGGCTGTTTAGCAAACACATTTTCAATATGAGAAATTTTAGCTGGGTTAAAATAGCACATTTATGTGCATCTTGAACATGTTTTTAAAGCCGATGTATTCTGGTTTAGATGAAGAAAGAGGCATTTACTTCTATTAAAAAATGAGCAAACCAGTAAATCTTGCCATAAAATGAAGACTACTTTTTAAAATTATGCGCTTGAAAATTAGTATTGTAACACGTACAAAATCTGACAGTACACTAAAGTATCATTTGAAAAGAAAGAAAAAAAATATAAGGAGAAAACCCAGAAACTTTCGCATTTATTTGATTTTTCTCTAAAGAAAAGTAGGTCTCCAGAGGGTAGCATGCAAGATGCCATTAATGTTCCAGCTTGTTTTACGCAGCAGTAGAGAGCACAGAAATCAGTTGAAAAGCCAGCTGGGTAGGAGAATTAGTATTGTTTAAATACTGTCAAGTCTAATAAAGCAAAAGAGTCCTCATCTTTGGTGAATGCTGCACCAGCAAATACATTGTTCAGTCAACCCAATGAGAGAGAAAGAAATGAGACCACAAATTTGTATAGAAAGGTTTCATGGAAGCCTCTGAAGAAAACATAAAGAAAAAAAATTATTGTCTTGATGTTCAAATTCAAGATAAAGAAAGAGAACCACAGCTCATTAGGGTTATCATCAGTTAAACATAATAAAATAGCTTATAACCAAAATATAAGGTAGAGATCAGACAATTAACAGTAAACCAGGAAGGACAGACAAAACACTAATAACCACAATCTATCATCCTTTACATGCTCGAGTTAAACCTACAGATGAGCTGATTTAGAGCCTTCTTTTGGAACACTGTCAATAAATAGGCAGAAGCTTGCAAAACCAATATTGCACAAAAGCAGGAGGCCAAAAAGCTGACTGAAAGTGTTAGAGAATTAAATGAAAAACAATTATTAGGGTGAAACCATCCCTTCTCCCATCACCACCAGGCTAGAAAACACAGTACTTGCCAAAAACCATCACACAAGCCCTGGTGTCACTTGTCTCTGCAGCAAGGTGCCCAACTGGACAACAAATGGCACCACCTGAAGTGTGAGGAGCCAGCAGAGAATGAAGTAAAAATGGCTTTTCTTGTGGGTGCAGTTTGTGGGGCCAACACCAACCTGCTCATCTGTACCCACTTGCTCTGTTAGCCAGGCAAACACAGCAACTCCTCACCGAGAAACTGGGACTTCTGCTAAAAACAAACAAAATAAAGCAACGACAGTGCTTGCTGATTTTTTAGCCAGTTCTTTTATGAGGTTCATCCTCAAGAAGAAGACGGTAAGTTTAAAATTCTTTTCTACGTAAATAAAGCCTGGAAACAGCTCACATTATGGTCTTTGCAAGGTGACGAGAACAAGCTGGGTGACAGATCTGTGACTGCACCCTGGGAAAACAGACCCTCTGCTAATGAAAACCTTTAACATATGTCTGTATTTCTCTAAAATATTCTATGTATTTCAGCCTTTGTGATGATATCCATTGGCCAGACACACCACAGAGTACTCTGAATCTTCTACTCTCTGCTAATTTTACGTTTCTATCACAGCATCACCTGAGTATTGTTGGCATTAAAACTTGAAAAATACAGCCTGATTTCACTTAATCTCCTGTAAAACTATAGGATGTTAAAATACCTTTATTACCTAGTTTATAAACAACTGAGACCAACAAATGAGTGCACTATAAGGTTAATTGCTCTTATTAACCTATTACCAAAACCATATGCTCTCTTCCACGTGTTAAGGCAAGTCATTGTACTCCTGCATCTGAGACTCCATATGGACTTTCACTCCTGTGAATTCTCTTGTGGAAACAAACAAAAGTTTTAGTTTGTCTTCCTGAAAGGTTCTGCTCTATACACACCACAATAATTCATATAAACAACAAATGCTTTAACATAATCAACTGCAGAAAGTACATTTATGTCCATTATAGCACCACAGCCCCACAAGCCATTTCTTTTGCTTCGTGATCTGTCCTATTGGAATCAAACACTAAATTATTACACTAAGAAAAAAACAGTATTTTCCTTAATAGCTATAGGTGTACTTGTATTTTCAGAAAATACTCCTAAGTTTTTAACTGGTGCTCCAACCATGGCTGTATCAGCAACTCCTATTTCTTCCCCTTCAGGAAAATGGTCCTTCTCTTGACCCGAATTCCTATCAAACTGTGGGCAAAACACTCCTGATAATGGGTGCACAACCTTTAATGCAGATAACATGACAGTTGCTCCCCCAAACAGTTATTAAAATGAAACTTTTCCACTGATTCCTATGATTATGACAGCTTTTTCCTACTCCTGTGGCAGCTTTAAAATCTATGGAAAGTATGACTCCATGACAAAGTGAGAGGAGGATCTCCTTTTATCGGGATGACATCATTAGTACATTTTTAGAAATGCTCAACTTTTAAACTAGAGAAGTTCAACCCTTGCAACACAAGAGAGGTCTCATTTTGCTGTTTACATGCAGATAAGCTTCCTTGACATATTACAGCAGGAGAAAAGGCTTTTCCTTTGAGTGATCAAATATACAGAGCAAGACCAGCTACGTTACAGTTAAACCCCCTCTTTCTATAGACAGTCGCAACCTCTTTCACAGTTTGAATCCATTTGGTAGCTTCTAGAATTATCTAGAAGGATCTAGTACAAACTATGCAACTAGATGAAAAACATACATGTGTAAAACATGTATTTTTCCAGTGTGCCTCGGGTTAATTTTCAACATATTGTACAAACACTAATTGCCTTCTCTACACAGCTAATGTTTGAATCTTTCTCATGAGCTCCAGCTCATTGGAAAAACACACTGGTTGACTTTAGTTAAAGAGAACTTAAATGTTTGTGCAAATGATCCTCCTAAATGGCTTTGAAATTGAATAGACAGAGGAAATGAATCAAATAAATCAAGCAGCTTAGGAAATTTTACATTTGGGCTTTTGTTTTCTTAGCAGGAGGGTCTCATGTAGAAAAGCTGCCCAAGATTCTCGCTAGTCTATCTCATAAATGACTTTTAGTGTCTACAGTCATCTGCCATAAATCTATTCCCAAAACACAGGAATTCAGGCAGTGTACGGAGGCAGACAGAAGGCAACTGGTAGCGTGAGGGCAGAGCTCTCGCTGGGGTGTCCGGGGAGAAGGAGATGGGGAAGGAGAAGCAGGAAAATTGGTTCCAGAAACACAGTATGAGAAAAACATTATTGTTACAAATTGGATTCAGGAAGTCAACACAATGCATCTGCCGGGACTACTGGCCAGGACAAAACTCCACAGAGCTGTCACAACTGGCAAATAATGACCGAGTGCAGAAAAGCTCTGTGCTGAGAACCAACCATTTCACTGATTCAACTCGAAAAAATTACTGGGCAGGAGACAAGTTCCAAGAAACCAGAAACACAGACAGGGATGTGGCTGCTGACACCTCCCAGAGCACGTGAGAGCACTGCTGCATGCCAGGCGTGAGGACACGTGGCCTCACGTACACCCACGGCTCCAGAGAGTGCCCCTGGCAGTGCAGCCCACCCTGGACACACCTTTCAGCTTGGGTAGCAATCCAAGGAAAAGCAGATTGCCACCAAATTTGGATTTCTCCAGCATACAGCCCAGGTTTAGCACCAGGGAATTAACTTGAAAAGTTTCTCCAGCCCTGAGGACCAGCTCAGAGCACAGCCTCCTGCTGCTCTCCTGTGATTTATCCCATGCCTGACATTCCCAAGGTTCCCTCAAAGGAGGGACAGAGCCACGGCTCTGGCCCATTGCACCAAAGTCAGGGCTCCACTGGAAGGATCTACGGGAAACGTGAAAAGCAGCATTCTGCAACACTACACAAAAATATCACATTCTTCCCACCTCATTCCTCTGGGTTCTTTTCTGTTCTGATACAGCAGTTATCCACCACTCTGCAACCTGTCCTTAAGGATCCCCTGTGTGCTTCTACAAACCCCCCAAGGACGGCTGAACAGGAGTTATGGCACCCACTTAAGGCTAGCAGGAATCAGGTTAGGCACTTAATTCCCCAAACTCTCTGCAAACAGCATCATTTCTGAGCTCACTGCCCGACCCGTAAAATGTGGATAACAGGTGTTTCCTCAACAAAGAACAACCACACCCCCAAAAATCCCCTCACAGATATTTAAAGCCTTGCTGAAACACTTGGCGCTCAAGAGATCTGCTGGAATATTTCACAGTGCAATGCACACAAGAGCAGCCCCCTTAAAACCCCATGCACTGGTGTTTAAGGCAACTCACTGCCCTTATAAGGCCCGAATTTGGAAACTCTGAAGGCTGTTATCAGGTCAGTCCAGAGGTGAGCCCAGTGCACATATGGCCAACAGGTGAGCAGGGAACACTGCACCTCCAGGAGGCTCCCTGGAACCACTGCAAGCAGCATGGAGGGAGCAAAAATTTGGCACAAGCTCATCTTGTGGGAGAAGAGCCATTTTAGGGATGGAGGTTTTATATAGATATATAAAAAATATATGGATGTGGATGGAAGTTTAACATATGCCCGACAGTGCATAGAGTGAAGCAGGAATAATAATTTTTCCTCCAGTTATAACACATATAATTATTTAAAGGGAAATGTAAAACTGTTTATTTTTACTGGGGGTATTCAGAGTTTCTTCTGTTTCTCTCGGGGGCATTTAAAAAGGATTTACTTTTACAAAGACGTTTTTTGGAAGTCTGGTTTTCCACACAAAACTGCATGCCCAGAAAGCTGCCTCGTGGTGAACTCCATAGCTCAATCCACTGTCAGAGGAAATCTCAGTTCAATTGTGCATGTTGATGCCGATTGTCCTCATTTGGAAAGAATGGCCAAAATTTAAATTCTACACAGATTTTCAGAGACTAGACTGGAACAGCTGTAGTTAAAATCCTGGAAGCACGGATCTGTGGCAAGACCCAATATTAGGCATAAGAGACAACTGTAGCCTTTAACTGTGTTTTTTTCATGTTATGGATGAGTCTGGTTATGTACCAACTCCAGTTGCTGGAGAAAGTTAATATATTTATGCTGATATTCTCAAATCCAGTTTGGAATCTAACTAAATTATGACTCAGATAAAGGTTTTCCTTATTTTCCTGGAAGAAAGAAAAGACACTAATGGAGCTCGTTTGCCAAAAGAAAACTTTCTAAAATTGTCAACAGATTTTAGAATCAGTGCCACATTTTTGGTTGAAAATCCTGGCACCATTTTCCAATCTGTGGTTTAAAAACATTTTTTAATATATTCTTCCATCTGGTTTAGACATAGTATAATAACTATAGACTTGTGAAAAGGCAAGAGGAGGAAGTTTTTTTTTTTTTTTTTTTAATTTAGGAATCACACATGCAGGAAAAAATAAATGTGCTTTTAAGCATCCCATTTTCGTCCTGATGTCCAGCATTAGGACAGATTGTATCCGTACAGCAAACAGGTCACAGGATTTTCTTAGACAGTATTTACAGAGCCAAAGGAAGGGGCCTTTGTGCCATAAAGCCAAGCTTTGATTAAATCTACATAAAATGTTTATCACAGCTTATCTTTTATTCCATGCACTTTTATCACTTGCCATTATTTGTAACGTTTTATATTATGTGTAACATTTTATTATTATGTTTGCATCCTGCAGCTTCAGCCGAGCTCGAAATCCTCTTCCTCCCCCGCCACAGGCTCTGTTCAAACGCAACACGAGACGTTCCCTTGAAGAGCTCCAAGTATAAACAGATGAGACAGATGACTGGTGGGAAGAAAAGTTGACCCAGAAAATTGCAACAGTGCCTCAAAACCGTGCAGCAGGTCGTGGGTAGAGCTCCTGCCTCTTACATCTGGAACAGTACACGCCGGGTGCCTCACCGTGATTCAGCTTCTCCCAGACACCAACCCACCTGCAAATGCCAACAGCGTTCCACTGGGGGGAAAAAAACCTTCATAATTTCTTTTAAAATTATTTTCCCGATGCAGTTATTCAGTTGCTGGTATCTGCATTAGCCCCCCCGCAGCAACACTGCATTTTGATTCGAAGAAAAAAATACATAGCAGGAATAACATGCTGAGAACTTGTTGTTTTCAGTAATAACAAAAAGGTCAGGCTTGAAAGCCTATAGGTACTATTACTGTATTTCTAAGCTAAATGTGCTTTTTATTTTACATACATTCATACAAGGAACACAAAGCAGAAGTTGAATTGTCACAGAAGAAGAATAAAAATTAGAATTTGAGCCCTTCACAGCCAATCTGTTCTGTTCCTGCAAGGAATATACAACCAAGTGCTATCCCAAAGTCCCTTCTCCTCTCCAGATGTCCATCTTTCCTTGAACTTAATTCTGGTCACACTGATGCCTGAACCAGAAATAAGGGAAAGGGAAAATGAAAACAACTGTTATGCCTCCCTCCCGTGAAGAACATCCCGGGGGGTACGAGGAGATAAAGAGGCCCCCACACTCTGTATGAAAATCATGTAAGGAGCCAGCTGCACGTAAAATCCTTTCCAAAAGTTGGCAAAAGTCCATTAATATAAATGCTTTCTGATGATCAGATGAGGCATTTGCTACCAGATTCAGAAAAAAGCAAATATGGTCAATTCTCTTCTCCCTCTTACATCAAAAAATGTCCAACTGTGGTACAGAACACTCCTGCAAAGACACAGATTCAAGCCGAGTAGCTCGTTTTCACTGCTGTTTAAATTTTAAATCATCTTCTAAAACTTTAAAGGTTCAAACAAAAAACAAAACAAAAAAGCACACCACCACCAAAAAAACTGCACCCAAAAAAGCCACCCAAACTTTTGGGTTTTAGTAATAAAACACAAGAAGTGTATGAAAGTGTCATGGTTTTCCATATAGCCATGCTAAAAAAAAAAATGCTGGAAGAGAAACAAACTTCATATGAAACTTCATCTGTGAAAGTTTTTCAGGAGGGATGAAGAAATGGCCACTTGGAGGTGGATTTGGATATTTAAAATGTTGGCTGACTGATTTTGCTTTGAACCAGCTGGGACACCCAAGAACCAATTTATTGCTCATTATGCTGAGCTGAAGGTTTGTGTTCCTTAGTTCTGCACGGGCTGTTTCAGGAAGCCCTGAGGCTGCAAAGTGATGCTGGCACCCTGGGAAGGTGCCTAATNAACAAACTTCATGTGAAACTTCATCTGTGAAAGTTTTTCAGGAGGGATGAAGAAATGGCCACTTGGAGGTGGATTTGGATATTTAAAATGTTGGCTGACTGATTTTGCTTTGAACCAGCTGGGACACCCAAGAACCAATTTATTGCTCATTATGCTGAGCTGAAGGTTTGTGTTCCTTAGTTCTGCACGGGCTGTTTCAGGAAGCCCTGAGGCTGCAAAGTGATGCTGGCACCCTGGGAAGGTGCCTAATCCAGCTGGGGCACTGATCCCCGAGCAGCACTGCTGAAAACGGGCTGTCTCTTCATACCCAGATGTCTTCAATTTGTCAGGTTGGGTGTTTCTGGGTGGTTTTTCTCTTTGCAAAGGCCCAAGGGATTTCCATAGCCAACAACTGCTCTTCCGCAGTTCTAAAGTCCAGAGCAGCATCTCTCTGTCACAGGAAGAGCAGTGCTCTCGTCCTGCCAAGGAGATGCCAAACGCTGACCTGCACTACATCCCAGAACCAAGCACGTTCTCCCTCTCTGGCTCAGCATCCAGCACATCTAGTCCCAGCCGCAGGGAGCCCAGCTGGCCTCCTCTCCTCCCCACAAGATTCAAATCCTGTTCCTGCACGTTTCCCAGTGGGGTTCCCCCACATCCTTGAGGAACAGAAGCTGCTCAGAGGGTAGACCATGGTCTCAGTGAAGCTGGGGGTGAAACCCAGCCCAGCTGCCTGGAGGATGGCCAGGCAGGCTGGGTGACAGCAGCACCTGTGAAGAGACACGGCCAGTGTCCTCTCCTTGCCTGATGACCCTGACAAAGAACTGGCCTGAAATCAATCCCACCCCTTGTGGTGTCCAGGGACTCCCACGTGCACCCCCCAGGAAAGGGGAAATCCCTCCCTCAAATGGAAGCTGAACCTTGAGCCTGTGCTGCAGGACTGGCCCTGTAACTCTTCTACAGAGCTGGCTTGTTCTGGTGGCAATGTCCTGTAGCTCTAGAACTGTCAAATATTGGATTGTCAAATTCCTACCGAGCTGCTTTACCTAAGTGAGTTCTCTTAGGACAGTATTGAAGAACAGCTGTTTATTAATTTGGATACCAGCCCTTGATGCACTGTTGCAGCAATCACATTTGCGGGCTTTTTTTATTTTAAATGAAAGCCACGTATTTTTATTACTGGCTAGTTAGGCAAAGTTCATTTTTGCTACAGGAAGCTCAATGCAGCCCTCTTTAAATAATCCATCACACAAGTGGCTCTTACAGTGCATCTGAGAAGTGCCACATTTGGGGTTATTCTGGACCAACAACAAGAAAATACACATAGAAACCTTTAAAAAAAAAAAAACCAAACAAAAAGACATGTCAACCACCCTTGTCATTTTTTCCATCCCAGTTTGGACACCCCATGGTGCATTCATTAGGAAGCATGGCAGAGGCAGATGGAGACGGAGTGCTGCAGAGCCCACGGCATCTGCATCTCCCAAGCTGTAACCTTACAGAATGATTTACTCTCCTTTTGGCAGAAGAGCTCTAAAAAGGGACAACATCAATATGAAGATCAACCTAAAAGTGTTCACCAGTTCCCAGCCCACTCACATTTTCTCAATTTAGCTGAGAAATTCAGCTATCTCTCACTGCATAATAAAATCTGCTGTCACACCGAGGTGTTTAGGACAGTGTAAGATTCCCCTCTTCTAATACCCTGTGACATGTGTTGCACTCCTAAGATTTTACATCATGTATGCTTAAAGGAATGGATCTGCCAATTACTGCTTCCTGCAGATGGCTCTCATTCCAATTCAATTTCACTCATATAAAAGTAATTACTGATACCTTTTTAGGCATCATCATATTAATAAATGTGTGAAGGAGGAGACAAATTTTATTAAGGATCTAGTTTTATTATTTCAAAAATATTTCTTGTTATTCTAACTCTGGTTAGGAAGCCTTGACAGCTCCCTGGAGCTAATTGATTAATAATCATTGCCAACTGCATTTTAAATTTTAATTTTGGCTTTGGCTGACTAGTCTAAATGATTCCCTAGAGCTACAAAACTCCTCACCACTACTACGAGTATTTGGGTACTGGATGAATAGTTTGAATGTGTTTGAGGAAGTGAGTAGCGGTGTTAATTCTCCCAGATCTGAATTTTATGACACAGAGAAAACATAAAAACTCCCTTTTGCGTTTCTGCCATGTCAAGGACCTAGTCTGAATGGAAGAAGATGGGTGAGCACAAAATGCCTTTCCTCAAAGCCAGAAGGAGGGTTAAGGATGGGATGCCTGGGCTTGGAGCCAGGAGTGAGGCAAGGAGTTTGGAGAGCCAGGGGAGAGCAGACTTCAGAGGCCGGGAGAAAAAGCTGTGCCTCACACTCCCTCAATGCAACCTCCCTGCAAATGAAATTTTCCCAAAATCAAGTAAATAACTCCTGCCATCTGCTTTTAGTTAAAAAATATCAAGAGGTAGTTTGTTGTAATACTTATATGTGAAATGGATTATTTTAATTATTCTGGTTTTATTTCACCTGAACAGTGCCAAATTCTCCCCCAGGACAAATGGAAAAGATCAAAGTGCTTGTGTGAGGTTTTGAGCACTTCAGTGAGGACTGAAGATGTCTCCTTACTGTCAGGATCCAGTCCTGAAGCACACTGGTCTGTTATTAAAGACTTCTGCATCTCCCTAATATATCTTACAAGGTTTCTGAAAGTAATATCAGATGAAATAATACACTAAAGCTGCTTAATTATTCAATTAGATGCAATCTCTTTTGTATGATACTATGGAAAGATGAAAGCCGGATCTCAGCAATAAATATCTAATGGCTACATTTAATAAACTGTTAAGAAAATTCATTTACACTAAATTTTATTTTCCTGGAAATGAGTTATTAAAAAAGAAGACATTAAATTTTCTTAACCAGGTTTGGAAATCAAGATGTTATTTTACGGGAAAGAGAATCAGATAAAGAAACCTTAACTATTTTTACCCCAGTATTCATGAATTTAATATGTGTAATTTAGTTTTCCTCATCTGAGGAAGCACTTTACAGTCCAGGAGTAATTACTGCTGGTACAACTTACAGTCGTGACAACATATACGTGACAGATTATGAGAAGTTTTAACCATCCCGTTGATACAATTATCAGTAAAAAAAAGCAAACTAAATTTTTTTTTTGGGGAAAAAAAAAAATTTGCCAAGAATGCACTGGAAACATCCTCAGGTATATAAGTCATCTTAAGTGCCACCATACATCCATGGCAAACTTGGGAATTTTTGTTCCTGGTTTTATCAGCAGCAATGAAGTGGAATAAAGCTGCTCTGGTCAGCAGCAACGCAAGGAAGGACACCCCAACCATGGAACACAGAAACCTCTCCCAAAATGGCTCTTCCCAAAATATGGAAAGGTTTGGAATATTAACCCATTAACCCTGCATGCCCACCAGAGGCTTGTGGCCTTCGGGACTGCCTTGAGATGCCACTACAGGACAAAATCCATGCAAACTTCACTTTCAAACAAGCAATTGAGAAAAATCCCGCAGGTCTGCCGGGAGCAGACACTGGTACAGGGCCAAAGAAAANGGTACAACTTACAGTCGTGACAACATATACGTGACAGATTATGAGAAGTTTTAACCATCCCGTTGATACAATTATCAGTAAAAAAAAGCAAACTAAATTTTTTTGGGGGGGAAAAAAAAAATTTGCCAAGAATGCACTGGAAACATCCTCAGGTATATAAGTCATCTTAAGTGCCACCATACATCCATGGCAAACTTGGGAATTTTTGTTCCTGGTTTTATCAGCAGCAATGAAGTGGAATAAAGCTGCTCTGGTCAGCAGCAACGCAAGGAAGGACACCCCAACCATGGAACACAGAAACCTCTCCCAAAATGGCTCTTCCCAAAATATGGAAAGGTTTGGAATATTAACCCATTAACCCTGCATGCCCACCAGAGGCTTGTGGCCTTCGGGACTGCCTTGAGATGCCACTACAGGACAAAATCCATAAAAACTTCACTTTCAAACAAGCAATTGAGAAAAATCCCGCAGGTCTGCCGGGAGCAGACACTGGTACAGGGCCAAAGAAAACAGGGCCTGTGCTCAGATGAGAAGAAGGTTATGTCTACTTTCCCTCAAGTCACTTGCCTGAAAGGAGACCTTTGGGCAGTACAGGGACTTTGGTGAGTCACAAACTTCATCACTGTTTAATTTATCACCTGAAAAATGGGGTAACATAACACTTTCTCAAAAGCTGAGAGTAAATAAATCAGTGTCAAAATACTTTTCATTTATTTATCAAAACACAGTTGTGATATGCTAGCAGGAAAGGTATTATGGAAAAGCAAATTATCAGTACTATGGTGGGGAGAAGAAAGAGACAGTATGGTTTAAAAAAAAAACCAAACATATAAAAATCCCTTTAAAGATGGGACTGAGCAGTCAGGTATTTTTCAGTTGGTCCTGTAAATGATAGACGTCAGATGAAAGGATTTGTGAATTCATGTTAATGATGTTATTAAATACAGTATTTCCATATGAGAATGTTTGAACAAAATGCCTGAGTAAATATTTTGACAGCTTTGTTTCACACTGAAAAAATGCTAGAAGTGCAAAGAGACAGAAGGTTCCAAAGTAAATCACTCTGCAGCTTTTACTGAAATATGCTCTGAGAGGTGCACTTGTGACCCTCCATAAAATTAATTCAAAGATTTCGAAAGACAAATAATTTGATTTAGAGCCATAAAGCAGGATTAGAGTTCCCTATTCTATTTTTCTTTTTCTGTTAAACTCAGTCACCATTTATGGTTATGGAAATTAGAAAAGCAATCTCTTTCCTCTGCATAAACTAAATGAGCAGATTCTGAAAGATGGAACAGCTACTGACTCTGAGAGAAATTTAGCATGGACCTGAGCTTCCCTTGCTCTTTCCACTCAAGCCAGACATTAGTGCTAATCAAAGAGGTAAGAAAGCTACTCCAAAACCATTCCCTATAGAAAAGTAGTTTATGCAGGATAATATTAATAGCTAAACCACAAAAGGTTTGGTTCAGGAAGGTTGTGTTAGTCCAGCTGCTTCTCCAAAGCTCAGTTGAATGAGTTGCATCATAGGCATTTACTAATTTGGCTGGAAAATCATGCAATCATTGATGTTTCTAAAACTTACTTCTGAATGAGTTGAAAATCCCACAGAAAGACTTGCAACATCTCAGAACTTACAGGTATAACTACGCTTAAAAGTCTTAGAAGCTGACATATCAGACTCTCCCAAACACTTTTTTTGTCTCTAGAAACTAGAGCTGCTAATCCAACAAGCTGGAAATGGCAAAATACATGCAGAAATATTTGTAAGCACCTAGGATCTTCACAATTCAATCCACAGCTATGGAGAGGACTTGCTAGAAATTATTAGGCTGAAATTATTTTACAAAGTAATTCTATCCATCTGGAGCATTTCCAGGATAGTATTACAGATACCCAGAATATATTGCTAAGGTTTGTTTTCTTCCCAGAAATTCTTGGTAAAAATAGCTAAGATTGGCTCTGAGCCACTTAAAAGGGGTTTTTGTTGTTGTTCTTTCTTTTTGGTTGCTGTTTTTAGAATTGTGCAGTAAATGGTACTACTATTTGTCAGCATTACCTTGAACTGACAAGTTTATCTTCAGCAGCAGCTCAAGAGGCCTCGGTGCCTGCTCTGGCTCTGGAAGTGGTGTCACTTATAAATCAGCACCGTGCAGTGCCTGAGCTCTGCAGAGAGCCACAACTTCTCAATTCAGGCTCATCTGAGTGTTAACCTGGTTATTTAGTTTCCAGACCCAACTATTCCTGCACAGGCAGTGCAGGCATCTCTTTAACCATCTGCACTGCAAAATTGGATTTGAATGGAAGAGAAGGAGACCTTTTTTTTGGTGTGTGCTCTTCACACAAAGTCTGGCTCACTCACTCTGGATAGCTGTAATATTTATAAGTGGAAAAACACCAGAGATATAGATAAGGAACAGTAATCTGCATGATCTCACTAAATTAAAAGTAAGATATTCATGTGCTTCTTGCAAAGCAGTGAAATTGTTGTATTAGAACCATAAAAAAGCAGCTAACCCAGCAAGAAGTTAATAACAGTTTAAAAGCAATTTCTGCACAATCTGACATCCTGTGGATGTCATGTGGGGGTTAGAAAAACACTGGCACATCTCCAACACATATCTACATATCACTTGCCATCAAGATGCAGAAAAGTGAATCCAGAAGTCATTGACTCCATCACAGGGAATGAAAATCATCCACTCAGGCTGCCACCAGACATCTTGATTAAACAGGCAGAAGCTGTATGGTGCTGTTACTGAGAGTGTAATGTGACAGTCCCAGAATCCTAAATGCACAGTTTGAATAATCAGATGATAATGAGAACACTAACACCTGGAAATGGGTATCATAAAGCCAACTCTGGAATTGGAACGTGTCTGACTTGCAGCAGCCAGGCTGAAGCGGGATGAGAAACCCTGAAAAATGTATTATGGCTATAGTGGTATATCCACACCAACACTAACACAAAACTCAGTAATAGTTTGAGGGGAGAATAAAAAAAGAAAATGCTCCTATTGTTCAGAAAATCCAATGTGAAATCACAACATTCTATGGCTCAAAGATGAATCCAACGCTGTTGCCCACAAAGCAAAGCCAGAGTGACAGGGAGCAGGGAGGAATCACAGACCCTCAGTCCCTTCTGCGTGGAGCTGGAAGGCAGCTCCAGTAAAACCACATTTGTTTCCAGGAGGATCGCAGGCACAGGAGTTCAAAGAAGAGCAAGAGAGCACATCAGGGTCTGGAAGGAGCAGTAGCAGCTGAAGGATCATGGATGAGCTGCTTCACCAGAGGGGCAGCGAGACTGAGAAACCCAACACAGCCACCAGGAGGATGTAAACACCAGGATGGGAGAAATTATTTACAAACTGTAAATAATTGCGGCAGTACAGTGATTTAAACAACCTTGCTTAATAACAAGTCCAACACAGCAGGACAAGTTTTCTGCTTCACATACCCTACCAGCAAGCTTTATCTTCTGCAGGAGATAATCTGCTTGAGCACGATAACAGAACAGCTCTAAGCAGCACAAAATCTGTGGAGTGAATACACCCCCTCCACCTACCCCCACCAGAATAACTGCTGGCTTACCGGCACCCTAAAAATAGGAAAGGTGTGGGCATTGCAATAGAGAGCCTGTGAGTAATGTCAGGGCTGCCAGGGAACTGCAAACAAACTGAGGTGGCTTCATCAGACGCTGCTCAGTGTAACTGAAGTTACACAAGGGAGTGTAGGATAATGATAAGGTAACTCCCCCTTAGCATGCTGAGACTCCTTTGCCACAAACAGAGACAGTGGCTGCCTTTAAAATGAGGAAGATCTGCCCAACTATTAACATAAAATGGAAAACTTGCAGCTTTACAGACACTGATTGAGGTCAAGGAGAGGAATCCCACTTAGACGCAGGTCAGGCCCTGGTAGAAATTCAAAGTCAAGCAATATAGAAACTTGGAGAAGTGCTTAAACAAATTCACTGATCTCTAGAGTCTTAGGAAAAGTGCAAGCCTTTGAAATCAGATAGCACCAAGTGCCTGCCCAAGTTCATATAAAACAGCCACAGAACAACCCCAAATGCAAATTTATCCTGTATCTGACTCCAGATTCATGAGGCTTCTTATGGAACTAATGAATATGACAAAATGACTAAAAGCATGTAGGAATAGATTAATTACATCCATAGTTAATGCTTGCCCCAGAACCTTTAAAAAATAGCCCTGGGATTACTAAAGCAAAACTATTCCCCTAATCTTTGAGGAACTGCTGCTCTTTCAAGACACCTTAAAGCCCCAGTTGTTGAAAGGAACTCAGGAATGCTGCTGTGTCTAATTACAATGGTTTCTCTAAAGTTCACACACTATTTTTGTTACTGGCTAATTGAGATTCATCACTTGAGCAGTTCTCCAATGTTTTATGAAATTCAAGGTACCTGATGAGCTTAGATACATGCTGCACCTTCCAGTCAGGAAGGAAACTGAATCTCCATCTTGGAGAGAGGGAGAAGGAGAAACGCCACGAAATGCTAATGTTAGTTGCTATTCAGCCCAAGGAGTCAGCCTCTGGAAGGAAAAAAAAAACACCTGTGTATGTTTAGATTTCTAGTGCATCAGTTACTCTTAGTATCTAAAAGCTTAAACTGTTGATGGTGAAACATCAACACCAGTGCCAAGTTTGAAATTAATCCCGATTTACGCCAGCAGCAATGAGAATAACTTAAATCCAGAATCAAGCATCAAAAGCCATCACTGACCGTGGCTAAAAAAGTAATCTGTAAGAAGTAAAAGTTTAAAACATTGTGAATCAACAAAGGAAACTAAATGTGACACAAGCCCACTCGAGGTACTGTAAAATTAGAAACTGTTTTTCAACATTAATGAGCACGGTCATGCTCGTGCAGAAGCTCCTCCAGTGGAGTCACCTGCCCCAGATGGGGTTGGATGAATGGGTTTGTGATTTCCTGAAGGGCCACCATCATCTGAGCTGTTTGGCCACGAATCTCAAATGTTGCTGCTCGCTTTACAGCCCAGCACCAGCCTCTCCTGGCTCCTTCAAAAATCAGCAACTTCTAACTCTGAGTGAACACTAATCCACCTCGATTCCCTTCTCCAGATGGCCTCTACTCCAGAAGGAGTAAAAACTTGATATACTTTCTACATGCTATTTCTATTTCTATATCTATATAACATATGACATATATTAAAAAATATCAAACGATAAAAATAAATGCTTCCAGCAACACCGCTCAGATTTCTGTATTCTTTGAAAGGAAGAACAGCATTTCAGCTTTAAAATCTCCCAGGCTTGGCACTGTTGGTAATAAAGTTTGACTGAGGACCAGGATTTGTTTCCATTCTGCAAACCCGGCAGATAAACAACTGCCCTGGGCTGTCCAGGGCTGTCAGCAGTGCTGCCACCACACTCAGCAAAAACCACCTTGGGATCTGCAGAGTCAGATGATTTCCCCACGCCATGGGAAATTCTTCCTGTCTCTCACTTTTGTGTTTCTGTAACATGCCCTTGGTTTGTATTACTCTAAAAGCATCTTTTTACTTTAAAGAAATCTCTGACATTCTCTGAATCTTGCCTGAATTCAAATTAGACATGAGAAAAATAAAGACAATAAAACTTTTCTATATAAAGAAAAGTGACATATACTACTAGTAAGACATAAACTATTTTTTTTTAATTGTACTTCAGCACCCTATTTTTCAAATTTTAGCACATGATAAATAGTATTGCAAGGCTTAGGTAATTCACAGCACACATCCAGGTAATATTATCTATTGTTTCTACTTCAGACGACATCAATCTTGTAATTTCACATTCTTTTAGTGAGGTCTTTTCAGATGTCTCTGTATTCCTTTGATGGGCGGTGGAGATCCATATGTGCAGATCCATACGGCAATGAACTTTCCAAGCCAAACACAAGAGCAGCAGCTTCTAGGAGAGGGTGGCTTGCCAAGACAAACAAGTTCTGCCAACATTTTAACACCACAGAAGGTCAGTCAGGTTATAATTAAACCTAACTACCATTCTCAAGAATTGCAACATCTTTTCGATTGAAGTCACCCTAACGCTCAGAAAAGGATGAACTTTTATTCTAGATTTTCCAAGAATTACAGTAATGAGACAATCTATTATTCTCTTCAAATCTGAATCATCTCTTACCGTCATAACGAAACAAAGCATGTCATCATTAAAAGGAAGGGATTTGAGCACTTTATTTAGCCACTAATACTTCCTCTTTCCTGCCTTGCCCTATTCTTCTGCAGTAATTGTACAGGGTTTTTTTCTCTTCTTTTCAGTACCACTCTGGGGTTTTTCCATTATTTCACTTTTTTTCCCTCCCCTTTTCAGAGTTTTATAACCTTCTTGCTTCAGCTCCCTACTTTTAATCCTCTCTGTATCTTCAGATCTTCCTGTCTGCTCCCTGGGCAAGCTGGGGATCTGACAGCAGTAACTCTTCTCTGCCAACTGCTGCCTTGGAAGAGAACTGTGCTGGGAACCACCTGAACTCATCTCATGGAGGAAAAGATGAGATAAAAACTGGTGAAGCAAAGACTTCTTTTCTCTCCCCCTTTCCTTTTCACGCAAGCCAAGAGAAAGCAAGAGAGGGGGGAAAAAAACCAGGAGACATTTGGCTGCTTTTCCTCCATCAGGAGTGCAAACCTGGTCATGCTCGGCCTGCTCTTGTTCAAATGAGCAAGGAGCTGAAAATCCTGAGCTATCAAAATCACCCGGCTCACAGGGGAGACCCTCCAGCTCCTCGTGTACAGAAGCTGGGGGCTGCAGTTTGAGCTGGCATCAGCTGCTGCTGCACGTGGCCGTGTCATGAGCATGGTGAAAAAAGCCTCTCCCAGCTAGGATGGCCTTCCAATAAAATGATAATTTCATCCCTCTGGAGACTGGAATCATTGGTTTTTAGCCTCGAATAACAAAACTAGAAAACCGGAGGACCCGCTCAGCTTGTGGCACACTGTGCCAGCAGTGGGGACCCCAGCAGAGGGGGCACAGGTCGGCAGAGGTGCCAGAGAGAGCCAGCGCCTCGATGCAGCCCTTGGAACCCGGCTCCAGCGCCGCAGGGCTGCTCCGAAAGCGCCGGGGAGAGCGGGGTGCCAGGAGCAGCCCTGCCCCGCACACTGCGGGCCTCGCTCCCTCCCGGCAGTGCTCTCTGCATTCACCGCCCTCGGCCGCCAGCACGAGGCACAGCTGTGTGAGAGTCACCTCGTGCTCGTACAGCTGTGCTCTGCTGCTGCAAACAGGCCCTCAGTTAATAAAGATGACAGCTTCAGTCATCACACGGTGCAGCGAGTTCCACCTGTCCTGCAGGAGGTTCGCATGGCATCGGGGAGTTCACTTCACTCACCCACACTTATGTCATGTAAGGCTTTTATTGAAGGTGGAGCAAAGCACAAATCCACAGCACTCTTTTGTTTACTTCCAATTATATACATATATATATATATCTTGCATCTCTACGATAGATTTATTTATCTACTTATATTTTACATCTATTTATATCTTATCTCTTACTTATTTACTTAAGGCAACACTCCCGGAGATTATTCACGCCTGCAGCCCTGCAAAAGCATGTAGACTGAAATCCTTCACCCACTGAACATGCTGGAGAGCTTGCAATGGGTTTCCAGAACCTGGATTTTCGTTCCCCTTCCCCAGCTGATATATATTACATCTCTGATTCATTTAAATCCAGTTATTTCTTTTGCAGTCTTACTGGGTTGAAAAAGCATCTGAGGTGTAAGAGGATTAAGTTGTTCTTCTGTAATTTACAATAGTGCAAGATGGTCTGGGCATGTTTGGGGCTAGAAGGGTGACTGTGGTTATGTTTGCTTGGCAATTCAGCATCTTATGACTAGCCCTGTTAAGTCTACAAAATCCAAATTGTCTGTTGCTGAAATAATACAACCTACTGCTGCACATACAGCCCACAGACTCTGTATCACAAGACCAAATGGCAGTGCTGGTTTTCTATTTCAAGGTAATTTGGTACAGGTTAAGTGAAACTCTAGAATCAAATTAGTTCAAATATTAGCTCGAATATAATTTCATATTCTCCCATGTAACAAGGCAAGAACACATACAGGTAACAGTGGAATAACAAGCAAAACCCCACAGCTCGTTCCTTTACCTTCCAAACCTGAAATCCATTATCTGGAGATCCACCACGTACCAGAGCACACATCCCAGCGAACAGGCTGAGCAGATGGTTCAAAGCTAACTGTCAATCCATTTGCAGTTCAAAACAGCAGTGAACTACTCCAGCTGTTTTCCAGATCAAAAATATTATTGTCATTTTGCTATCGCTGCATGCTGAGGGTTATGTAACAAAAATGCACATGCCCCTCTGCCTGGAATGCAATTAATTTCCTCCCTTCCCCCTGCGAGTGGTACGTAACAATTCAGACAGTCTGGATGCTTCCGTTTGGAGCACAGGCAGGGATGCAACCCTGGAATTATTCTACATGGTAACCCACTATTTGTAACATGCCAGTCTCCTGGAGGTCTTACAGCTAGGGTGTGTTTTGCAGTCTGGAAAAAAAAAAGCATTATCTTCCTGTTTATACACGGCCTCTTACTGTCTGTGGGGTACTCCGAGCACTTTGCTGCAGTTCTTTAGTTTAACCATAGACTCGGCTTTATGCTGGAATTTTAAGTCTTCTAATAAGTGTGCTAACTGGCTGAAGTAATTGCTTCCAATCTGAAATCAGCCACTATACTTGCCATACACTTTGGTATGCAAAAATAAGGCATTGTACACTTACTAACTTTAAAACAGTGGCAAAATCCCATCTTAATCTACAAATACCCAAACGTTCTGCAGGTGGTTAAATTCAGACTCCATAATGCTTAACCACTCCATGGAATCTGCTTATATAAAGAGAACAACTGGAAGTCCTTTGCCTAGAACAGCACACTCAAGAAACAAAACCCATTTTCTCAATGCAATCTTTTATTGCATTGTGCCTTTCATCTCTGTGAGTGCAGCTAAGCCCGTGATATTTATATAACAACCAGAAGACTTTCAGGACAGGAGCTTCCTTTCTATAAAATATTTGCACCATACTTAACTTCTCTCTGTTGTTGCTGTAATAGAAATACAATGGGGTGATCAACTGTCCTCCAGGGTGTCAACTGAGATGAAACATTAACTTACTACTTAACTGCAGCAATTTCCTTTAATGTGTTACTGCTTGGTACAGCTTGTTCTGGGTTACTGGTTTACAGCTCACTTCTGTAGGGAGCACCTGCAGTGGTTTTACTGTTCTTACCTGGTTAAATAGGCCAGGGCTCGCTCAGATCCCGATGGCTTTTTGGGCTCCACCTTTTTAATGGAGATTCCAGCTTCCCTCATCAGCTGTTTCTCCTTCTTCTTGCGCTCTTTTTTTAATTTTCTTTCCAGTTTTCTCTTTTCCTCTGGAGTAAGTTCTTCCTCTTCCTCTGCAATAAGCTCTTCCTCTTCTTTTGTAGCCTGAAATAATTAACATTTAAATGAAGTGCTTATCTTTCTATAGGAAAGTGAACAAAATATGCATAAATGTAATCAAAGGGCATAGGTAATATTTAAAACAAGAAGGTTCAGGTTTCATATTTTTACTGTTCACTGTACTTCCATCACCTCTCTGCTCTGCCCAACTCCCAGAACTGCAAATGCTGCACTCACACAGATCTGTCAAACTGCCCTCTATAGCTGGTGATGCTGCTCTGAGCACCACTGGAACCTGAGCACCTTCCACCTATGTATTAAACATCATTTCTAACATTTCTGGTGCTGTTTGTCCCCCCACACTCAGCCCTGAGGAGGGCGTGTGAACAGCAGAGGCTGTCTCACAGCGGATGGAGGGTTTGGATGTTTATTCAGCACACACACATTTCAGTGGGAGCAGTAGGGTTTCCTTAAGATCCTCAGTTTGGGTTTGTTGTGCAACCACACACTTCCCTGGGCTGAGAAAACCTCTGCCTGCCATGCAGAGGCTTCACCCTGATTATGCCAAGGGCAAAGATGTGACAACTACCACCTTCATCCAAGACCTCTTGGAGATCCTTTAGCAATCTGGAGGAAACATATGCACAATCTTCAATAAACACATATAGATACATATCTCACAAAGGCTGACATTTCTTTAGCTTTGCAGACAGAACAGTTAATTATTCACATCTAAAACCATTTTACCATAAATATATGCATCAATATATCCCGAATGAAAATAAATATTTCATGTACAGATGAAGAGCTTTAAATAGTTTCTCTGACTATAAACACTGAGTTTATCCTGGAAAATGCAGCGTGAGCTTACATTTTGCAGAAGTAAAATGCTGTTCCATAGCAAGATGTGATTCACTCCAGGCATTCCTAGATGTCTGAAGGAGGTACTCGCCAGGTAAGGTCCTTTGCTAGAGCCTGGGACACCCGTGGATGGGTGAGAAAAAAATACTCTTCCTCCTCTCTTTGCTCCTCCCTCACCTGTTCAAGAAATCTGTAACTGAAACCTGAATGCACAAGAAGATAACTGCTTTATGGCAAGCTTGGTTAAAACCACTGTGTAAGTTCACGAGTTCTTAGTGTTACATTCATTTGTGTTAGTCGAGTCCCTTCAAACTCAAATCCAGACACAGAGCTAAGTAAGGTTATCCTTGCTGACATTCAACCGAAGAATGTTAAACAAGACAATACCTGAACACAATTTAATTTGCCAAAGACACCTGCTGGGCTCTAAACATTTGTTCAGTGTCAATTCACCTATCAGCTAAGCTTACTCTGACTCATCTCTTCAACTTGGTGTTTTCACAGACCAAAGAAAGGTTAAGAAAGCAGAAATCAGAACAAATGGAAGTGGGACACTGAAGAGGATTTGCTTTTTCTTGTTTAAAATACTTTTTAGCTACTTTTACAGAAAAGTCAGCATTCATTGCAAACACATGCAAAAAAGCAACATATGTTGCAATTGTACAGAAGTTATTTTATAGTTCATGCTGAGAATAAAATAATATTTAGGGTGAAGGTAGAATTGAATTGTTACGCAGGAAACAACGGTTTCATTTGAAAAGCCACCCTGGTACTTACTAAAATAACAATCCAGCCACACAAAGCCCTGGAAAACACTGAGGGTGGTCATTTATAAAGTGTTTGTAAAAGATTACTACAGCAGCTGTCCAACAGACGACACACTACAGTTAATCTTCTTTTAAAAATAATGTAATGAATTTGTTTACTTTTCTGTGAGCCATGAAGCTTTCAAATAAAGTGACTGTGGCACATCATTAGAGCCAGTCTGATAAAGAGGCCTCTGCTTCTTCATACTTACAGTAAATGCATATCTCGGTAACTCCCCTTCCCCCCACATTCCTCGCATTATCAAAAAGCTTTTTATCCTTCTCCCTGGCCGCTCCATTAAAAACAAAACAAGTTGCTGCCTCCCTGTAGGTCCCAGCGTAAATACCGAGCCCTAACAACGTTTGTTTCCAGCACGGATGGGCCGTGGGCTGTCTGACACAAGAGCATTGTTCTCCTGCAGGGCTGTCCCGGCGGGAAAGAGTCGGGATTTACAGCTGGAGGTACCTTCTGCTGGCCCACAGCATCATCCAGGGAAATCGGGATACATCAGGCTTCTGCCTGGGACTCCCAGCACATGTAGGGACTGAGTCCTTACAACAGCTCAAACAACTTCTCTAGTTCCAAATATACTTTTATCTACCCAGGCCAACTCGGTTAATTTTGCAGGACGGGCCACCGTCTGTCCTAGACTGGTTTTTAATTTGAAAACCTCAGGTTCTGAAACCTCGAGTGTTTCAGAAAATACCTACATTCGGTGGTACAGTCCCTACTGAAGCTGAGGATGATTTTATCACAGTTTATATTTAAAAACCCCCTTCCCCCAAACCTGGGGACTTGAAAGAAAACAAAACCAAACCTTCCACTGGAATTTAAATCCTAGCTGTATTTATTATTTATTCATCTATTGATGTGCTTCTCCTTTCCTTAAAGCAACAGCCTTACTTTTTAATTTTGTTTTCCCCAAACCATTAGTGTGACTGTTCTTCTGGAAGATGTTTGTGACCCATTTGGATTAAGAGTTTCAGTGCTATATCATTATTTAAACTAAGAAAACCCAACCAACAGGACTTCATTGTTTTGAGGTCATAAATATCCCAGGTTGTCTCCTTCTACATTTACAAAGTGACATCACAATTTGTAGCGCTACAATTTAGCCTTAACTGCAACATTGTAAGGTCCCTATTTGAGCATGTGAGACACTTGTTTATTGACATGATAAATTTAAACCACATGCACGCAGAAAAACACAACAGTTGCTTATTTGCAAAGCCTGCTGAGAGCTACCACACCACCTTGGGTTGTGGGCTCATTAGATCTCAATCTAAACAAGGTCAGGCCAGGTCAGCACACTTGAATGAATGACATTCAGAGGAGAGCCAGTGTTTTCTCGTGATTAAGGAGGTGGGAGTCTTCCACTTGGAAACTTTCCAGAAGGCCTGAAAAGGTGCTAAAAGGGATATTGCCACTGGATGCCATTTTTTGAGCAAAAGCCAGACCCCCAAATCTTTCACACTTACGCTCATAAAAGCCCACGTCAACTTTGCACAGGCACGGAGATGTGAGCTCAGGCACCCTCCAGCAAATTCCCAAAGTTTATATCATGTCCATGTCCATCTGCAGGCAAAGTGCTGTGAGTGCCAATACAGTGCCTTTCATCAATGCCAGTGTCCAACTTTCTGAACCGTGTGTAAATATAGCAATATGCTCTAAATAGTCCAAGACATCTGACTCAAAATAGCTGGAGGCTTCAGCTGTGGCAGTTTTAGATACCAGTCGAAGTTTTCCATCATTCTTTGTAATCTGGAAATATTGCACAAATTTGAAACATTTCGTAAATGATCTTTAGAAGTGAGCTTACAGTCATAAATGGGGGGCCAGCTCACACAGAAGGGAAGCATTTAATACTATAAAGCAGCCCTGCTAAGCAATACAGAACAGAGAAAAATAACTAGAACTGCAAGAGAAACCAGTAAAAAGATGTACAGGTTCTCTTGAAGATATCTGACACGGTTTTGGTTTTTTGGGTTTTTGTTCTGTTTTGTGGGTGTTTTTTGGGGGTTTTTTGTGGTTTTTTTTTGTTTGTTTTTTTTGTTTTTTTTTTTTTTTTTTTCTGCAACAAGAGTGGCAGAACCAAACAGGTGTCGTTTTTGAGGGCAGTTTTTCTATCTGCATAAAAGCTTGTACTGCCAGGGGACTGTGAACTGCAATAGCTGAGCAAGCAGCACTGAGACGGGAATAACAGCACTAATAACAGCACACTAATTGTGTTGTGCTTCCATACAGCACTAAGTGCATTTTTAAATTTGTTTCTAGTCCTTGACGGCCTCACACTTAAGTAGAACTGAAGACATCTCCTAAAGACTTCTGTTCCTCCTCCTCACTCGTTGCTGCTTCAAAATTCCCACATTTGCATCCCTGGTTGTCCATTGCCAGCACAGAATAATGATGACGGAGTCAGAAACTCTGAGGAATTGCCACAATGAACAGAACACTCATCTATTAAATTTCGCCTTTGGGATTCGTCTCTGTAGGTCTCAACTTCCTGCCTGATCAGGGTTTTGGCTTTGCTGCCAAATCTATAGAAGGAACCACAGACCAAGCCACAACACCAAATTCACTATTTAATAGAACCAGTGAATCCAGCTCCTCCAAAACCAATAGACTTTTATCCTTTTCTCCCAGTGCAGCACCACAAGTCTCTACAACAGCAAAGCAAGCAACAGCAGAAACTCAAAGGAATAAATAACAGTGACAAACATATAAAACGGGCGTCCAATTTCTGAACTCCATCGAGTTCAAAATGGATTATATGGCTTATTTCATAGTGGGAGCATTGTATCGCCTTGTTTGTTCATGAAGCTCATGTTATTTCATAACTTTTAACATGGAGAATTGTCAAAAGGGGCTTTGTTCACTGACCAAGAGCTACTGACACATCACGTAATGGCTTCTGCTTAGGAGTAGCCTTTTGCCCCCCAAATGCCCCGTGAACGATATCAGCATGCAAAACGTCCTGTTTCTGCCTCACACAATACATATGGACCCAGATAAATAACTGGCCATCTGCCAGCCTAAAAACAAAAAGCGGAATCTATAAACACACTTCAAAACCCACAGAGAAGAAAGGCTGGCAGACCCTTAGACACAAGGTTCGTAAAAGAAAGATTGACAAATGATTTACTATCCAAGGCTGGCCAAAGAGCTGTGCTACAACTACCGCCAGAGAATTTGCATAAAACAGTTCATGGCCATACTGAATTTAAATCATTATTTTCTATCATTTAGCATCCTATGCAAAGAAGAAGTATGACCAGAGAGGGCATATGAGATTTCATTACCATGCAGAAAACAAAATTTAAATGAAAAGCAACATGAAGAAGTACTCCTTAAATAATGTCTGTGGTGCTTACAGAGGAAGACCTTTTAGAAGTTATAAACTTTTCATAAAAGCTAGGTGTTTTTAGAATTCCAACTCCTCACAAGAAAAACACTGGCAATAATTTATATTAAGTTGATTTGGAAAGGTTTCTGTAGATTCAACCCAGGCAGAGAAGCCTCAAACAAGTTCTGCAGGAAACCAGATTTAAGTAAGAACAGCATTTTTATCTTCCTGCTCCAGGAAAGGATTCTTTTTGCGGTCATGTAAATGTTGTTGCTTTTTCTTTTTTTTTTAAAGCCTCCTTGTGTATACAGCTATTGTATCTCAGTGATCAGGTAGCATCCTAAACTTGCAGGTGTAATTTAGAATAGATGCACCTTGAACTTGAAGCCTGGTTTAATTTACAACTGTGTGATCTTTGCATGTCTCAGATTTACAGCCAATTGTGAAGAGCACATAAAGTGTTATCATTAGCAACTGCTGAATATGAAGGAATTGAACAATTTACTAAATTACATGAAAGCATTTACAGGCATGCAGAATACACAACTTAAAGAATGCAGCTTGTTGAATTCCCCTTTATAGACTGGTCCTTTTATAAAGTATGTAGTCCTGTGCTGTGGCAGATTAAGTTCTAAGGCATAAATTAGGATCGTATTGTATTTCTCATTTTTCTCCACCAGTATCACAGCCCTGAGTACAACAGAAATACTTGAGACACCACAACTGCAGGCTTGGGGAATGCAGTTTTGCTTCATTTGCAACTACAGTGCGGCCAGGAATTTGCACATATTTGTTGAAGGATTTTGCTCACTCCCTTACTCTTAATTAAACCATGTTAACCAATCAGGAGAACATGGAATTAAAAAAAAAAAAGGACTCCCCCCC